>PVJL010005194.1:0-112845 GCA_004026885.1 Lyroderma lyra | reverse complement strand
GGGGAAGGGGGAAGGAGGGAGGGAGAAGAGGGGAAAGGGGTCAAACACATGGCGACAGAGGGGGACCTGACTGCGGCGGTGAGCACACCAGGCAGCACAAAGATGATGCACTATAGAACTGTACACTTGGAACCTATGTAATTTTACTAACCAATGTCACCCCAATAAATTACAAATATATATGTAACTGGGCTGCCTTTAGACCCTGCTCTGTCCACAGATGTATTACACACTCACACACACACGCGCGCGCGCACACATCCCATAAGTAGGCTGACCAGACGTATTGTTTTAAACAGGACAGACAACAACGGGACTGTCCCATTTGAAATGGTACGTATGATCAACCTAGTCTCACTGGGCTAAATTCAAGGTGTCAGGAGGCTGACAGCACCGTTGTTTTCTGCCCCATTTAAAACGGGACGTCTGCAGCCTACCCATGAACATTTAAGAACAGTGACACACTCCTTAGAAGGGGAGCACGGGCTTACCCAGGGTGTCTGTCACACAGGAATATCACCTGCATCCGCCACTGCGGACCTCTACAGCACCCCAGGCCCTCTCTTCTCCCTGCTGTCTTTCTGCCATCAGGCTGGTCTCCCCACCATCAGGCTGGTCTCCCCCTACTGCCCAGCCCCCTGGCACTCCCCTCGCAGTGCCCTCAGGCCTCCTGTGGCCCTCTGGCACATCAGGCCCCAGGCATGCTCCTCCCTTACTGAACAAAGCCTCCCTGTCCCCTCGCTCGTGCAAGGACGTGGTTCAGTGTCCAGCCTGTCACATGTGCTTGATGCAACTTAACCAGTGCTGTTGTGATGGGTGTGATCTGCCAAGAGCCTGTAAGTTGCCCAACACTGTGCAGGAGGCCAGGGATTTCAAACTAAAGCAAACACGGACTATTTCCTGAGGACGGTCACCGTGCGCAGGTAGGCCAACTTGCACTGCCTATTGTGACGTCCAAAAGAGAGCCTCTTTTTTTCAATTGAGGTTAAAAAAAAAATCACCTAAAAAAATGTGCCTCCCCATAAAATTAAGCATTTTAAAGTGAGCAATTCGGGGGCATTTAGTACATTAAGCAGCCCCTCCCCATTCGTCCCCCGGAGCCCCTGGCCACCACCCCTGCACGCTCTGTCTCCGTACTTGGCCTGGTCCGGACACTTCATACAAACGGCGTCCTACGACGTGTGGCCTTCTACGCCTGGGCGCTTTACTCGGTGTGCCCGTGGGGTTCCTCCTTACGGCGGTGCGTACCTGTGTACCCTTCTTCCTAGGTACACACGCCAAGCCATTCCAAACAGGTATTCCCACGAAACGCGCGTGTGAATGCTCCTAGCGGCATTGTTCTCCATGACCAGGATGTGGAAACTACCCAAGTGTCCATCAACTGATGAGTGGATTTTAAAAAAGGTGGGGTACACACACAATGGGATGCGGTTCGGCCACACGTGGGGCTCTGCCTGTGCCGGATTTCCGGGGCTCACCGGAATGAGGCCTGGTGCGCATCCTATTTTACCGCCCCGATTTTTGGATGAAGAGCCCACGGATCAGAAACACTGCCAATCGCGTGTCATGGCCAGTGTCGTGACTTTCAGCCCGACTGCTTCAAAACCGCTGTGTCCCTGGCTCCCGGCTCCTACCGGCTCCCCGCGCGCCCAGGGTGCCCCACTGCGGTCACGGAGTCCCCCACAGGACACCGTCCGACCTCACCCTGCAGCTCAGCCCGCCCGGGAGCTTACCCAACTCTCCCTTCCTCGGCCACCGCAGGTCACCGGCGTTTCCCTCTCACAAGGGCCGAACTCACTCCTTCGCCCGGGGTGACGTTACTGCACCCCACTATACGTATCAGTGACATCCGCTTCTCACAGAATCACTAATTCCCTTTCCTGGGCATCCACCGCATTCCCTCTCCCGGCGAGCTTTAACCTATTTAATTAGAGCCCTCATTTGCTTCTTTTTTTTTTTTTTTTAAGGGGGGAAAAAAACACACTTATCTCTACAATGGACTAAAATTATACCTTATGAAAAGACGTGATTGTTTCCTGACCATGAACTTTCGCTTTCATGAATTGCTAATTTGGTTAATGGGCTCATTCTGCTCCGAAATTTGCATCATGAAAATGACTAGCTTCGAAGGGTCCTCTGTGTACAACACGGTCTGCACCGTTTTGTTGTAAAGGTCACATTTCACCTTGTAAAACAGCAGGCCCTTCTGAAAAGGTACAAGTAAGGAATTAAGCGAGCCCATTGGTATAATGTCATTGTGAAGGAGGGAGCAAAGATTTTTAAGTTCATTCATATTCATATTGTTTACGTGCGTGCGAGCTGAGCTGGCTCCTTCTTGTGCCTGGCACGTGATCGGCCTAACTTGTGAGTCGGACACCAGTGGCTGGAAGGCTTCTGCCACAAGCATCAGTGGAATGGGGAGTCTTGAATCAGTAAAAGAATCAATGAAAAACAGAAAATGGTGCCATCACCCACGTCCCAGGAGACTTCAGCGGTGGGGAAGGCCAACACCGGAACATCAAATTATAATGTGAGTGCCATCAGGAGACACTTTGTCTACAGCTATTTTGCTGACTCGTCCGTGTTTGACACAAATGTATCAGGAAGTGGGGTTTATACTTCTGGACTTTCTAAGGCTGGGCATGTGACGTCACGTGAGCAACATCTTTCCACTTCCGGGCAGAGCAACTCTCCTTGATGCTTTCGGGCAGATGGCTGGTGTTTTTGCACGCTGGTGCCCAGGCCACCTGCATGGAGGCATTGAGAAGGAAACATTGTTGCCTTAGGCTCAGCCGCCTTCCTGAGTGCGGAAGAAACGAGGTCAACACTGGCCTGGCAAAGAGATGACCAAGGGTATGGCCAAGAAGGCAGACACTTTTAGGAAGACTCGGACTTGGGGTAAGGGCGGGACTCCCCCACTCACATGCCATGGAACTGTAAGCAAGTCCCCTCATCCTCCTGATCCGGAAGCCACCGTGTTCTGTTGTCATGTCTTCAATGGAAATGATGATCATGGCTGACCACCGCGGGGGGTGGGTGGGGGGTGGGGGTTGCTGCTGAGATGTTTTTAGAGGTCATGCAGAGCACCTGCCCGGGTCACATAACCGGGAGGACAGGGAGCAGAGGAAACACTAATGCGAAGACCCAGCCTTTCGCTTCCCGCCGGGGCTCCAGGAGTCCCTCAAAGACGCGGGGCGTGGGCTCCCGGAGGCGGAGACTTCACGTCCCAGAAGCTGGGTGCGGGATGAGGAAGGCGGGGTTCACAGGGTGTCCTGCGACCCTGCCCCGGACTTCCACGCACATTGCTCTCGGGACTGGAAGCCCTGGATGGAACGGCAAAGGAAGAGCAGGTGGGCGCGTGGGCGGGGACCCCCAGATGGGCAGGAGCCCGTGCTTCTACATTGAGGCCCTTTCCAGGACGGCCTGGGACCCGAGAAGCACCCCCGCTTCACCCAGCCCCGGGAAGAACGAAGGCCACAGAGACCCCCTCGGAGGGCAGAGTCCTGTGACAAGGAGAAAGCAAGCCCCCGCCCCCCGCGGAGCACGCGGGGCCCCCGCCCGCCCGCGCGCCGTAATTACCCGAGTAAATGCCCCATTCATCGCCAGCCGCTTCTATTCAGGGCGGACTCGGGCCGAGCCGCCTGCCGCGGGCGGGGGCGGGCGGGGGACGCCGGCACATTCAAACGCCACAATGTCCAATCAGCGGCGACGGGGACGAGCACTCGCCCCGGTGCGGGTCCCAGCTCCGCGCCGCCCCCGCGCGCGCCGCTCCCCGACCCGCAGCCGCGCTCCCGAGCGCTCAGCCACAGACGGCGTGCCGCGCCCGTGTGGCCTAGCTAAGGCTCCACCGTGTCACCAAACCGCCCTCTCGCAGGGTGGATCAGCCTGGAAAGGTCTGGCGTCAGGGATCTCGAATGGATTGCCTTGGTGGATTTCGGATAATTCACACAGCTGCTTAAAGACAGATAGTCATCGGCTGTCAACAGCCCCCAGTTCGAGGAGCGACACCAGTAAAGCTTCCCTTATCGCTCCCCACAGCTTCCCTTTGCTGGCTTGGGCAGTGAAGGGATCAGAAAAGCTCCCTCGCGGACTGATTGCAGGAGCACTTGGACTCTAAACCGAATGATGCTCCGGCCAGGCAGAACAAACTACCGGTTTGATACCCTCCAGGGCCTTTTCTTAAGTCTGGACCACGGCCCCCCAGCCCAGATCTTCAAAGTGTGGTCCAGGCACCAGCAGCCTGGACATCCTCTGGGGGCTCACTGGAAAGGCAGCATCGTGAGTCCCACCCCAGACCCCCTGGGCCAAAATCTGCATTTTAGTCTAATCCCCACGCGATCCCTTGCACAGGAAAGCTTGAGATGCTCTCCTCTTTAACACCCTTCCTGCATGGACTCCTGACCACCTCCGGGGCAGGGACCCACCCCTCACTCGATGTCCCCCGCCTCCATGCTGTTCCTCAAACACAGCAAGCATGCCTGGTCCCAAGGCATTGACTGGCTGAGCCACCTGCCCCGGTTGCTTCCCCACGCCATGACAGGGACCACCTCCAGGGAGCACCATTCATGAGGCCTCGACAAAAAGGGCAGCACACCCTGCAGCCCAAATTCCCTCTACTCTAGGTAGGTGGCACGGCTACCCTGTCCAAGGACCCATGTAAGTGCCACCTCTCTGAAGAAGCCTGCCTGCTCTCCATGAGCTGAGAAAGCTTCCCCTGCGCGATGCTCTCTCTCTCCACCCACTTGACTGTTCTTCACAGCGCTCACCGCTGCCTGACGCCGCATCGTGTATCCGCTTGTTTATTTAATCGCCTGCCTTTCTGTGCTAGAATTTATTCTCCACGAAATCAGGGACTTTGTCTGCTCCCGCCCACACGCACGTACTGGAATTTCAGCACTTAGAGCAGAGCCTATATAATAGCTGGAATGCAATCTGGGCATGCCCGTGTGTGCATGGGCCCATATACGTACATGTGTGTGCACAGGTGCACGTGTGCCTGTAAGGTGAAATAGTCTCTCCCCTGACTGACAAGAGCTTGGGACCGATGGAACAACTGCTCTGCCAGGTAACTGCCTTCATTCCTGCAGATCTCTCAGGCTCATGCCGTCCAGATCGGTGTGCAGGAATGAGCCCCCGCCCGTGTGCCGTGGCCACTTCTGCTCCCTGTGGGTCTTCCTACTTCCTCGGGGGGTGTGCATGCATCAAGGATGATCCCCACCAGATGTGGCACCAGTGCCATGAAAACAGTAGTCCAATGCCCAGTGACCCCCACTGACTGGAGAACCAGGCTTGGCAGGAAGGGGTAAAGGGACCCGAGAAGCACCCCCGCTTCACCCAGCTCCCAACCAAATGCTGTGGCATTCAAAGGCACAAGATGAACGAGGCGACAATCAAAGCATGGAGAATTGAATGACATCCACCCAGGGGGCTGGAGACGAGGGCTGCGCTCTGCCAAACACAGTCAGAACCTGCCTCAGACACCTACCGCCCGGCAGGTCACGTGCGAGAAGGAAGTAGGGCATTTAGAGAGAGGTGGCAGCACTAGCGTGATGACAGATGGAAGCCGAGCCTCAAGTGTGGGGGAGGCCACGTGGAGCGGGGGGGACTGTGGCAAACAGAGGTCATGCTCCTGCTAAAGGGGGCATCCACTTGACTAGTGCCATGTTCAAATGTGGACCCAGTGCCACCAGATCCTCCGATTTTTCAAGAGAAGCTATGAATTAATCCTCTTGTTAAACCTCCTGGTTTTGAAACATTGCTGAGTAAATCCAAAATTTTAACAACTCTGCAAACAAATGAATGAATGAATGAAACACAGCTATGGACGAGACGCAGCCACTCAGTCAGACTTGTGAGAATAACACGGCACACATGTGGGGTCCCAGCCTTTATGTCAGCACAACTGTACACTTAGGGGACTTCCTGTACATGTGCACGTGAGTGTGCACACATGCAATTCTAGAACTTCTTCTGTGATAGGAAGCCAGGGAAAAGGTCAAGGGGGTAGGAAAGCCCATTCTGCCTCAGGATTGGACACAGCAGAACTCAGTCCCCAGGGAAGCTAGGAATCTTGCCAACTGAGATGAGGTCAAGTTGGGGGAGAGGGAGGTGAGTGTACAGGCTGAGAACTGGGCTCAGCATTCTTCGAAGGCCCAATTCTTCTGAGCAAGCACACTATACTTCCCTCCTACAATGACCTGCTGTCAAAGGGAATCACATGCTGTAGGAATTGGGGATGTCATCATAAAGGAAGGGCTATTGAGGATGGGTTTTACAGGATGTGTAGGAGTTTTCTCAGAGGAAGTGGTACACAGGAATCACAGGTGCTAAAGCATCTTCCCTTCCTGCTTTCTCTGAGTCCACTCAGCCCAGGACCTAACTTGGGTTTTTTCATCTTCTTTGGATGCTCCTAAAACCAGCACAGTGTCCAGCTAAAGCTCTGTGACATAGAGAGCCAGTGTCCATGGGGACAGACAGGGAATGGGGAAGCTACTCCTGCCAGAGGCACCATCTCTCCCAGGGCAGCAGTGCGTTTATGGAAAGGAGCAGGGGGTGTTGCTGGGAGATCACCCTAGGCAGCCACGAGCAAAGGGGAAGGAAGAGGAAATGGAAGCCCCCCTGATCCCCCACTACAGAATCAGGGCGGCTGTTTATCAGGCAGCAGCCAGGCCTGCACCCAGGCTGCCTGCTCACACGCCACCGTGACCCATGACCTTGAGCACCTTTCATCGCAGCCGCATGGGGCGGGGGTGGGATAGTGGTGACAGAATCAGAACGGGTGGGTTAGGCTCTCGGCTCTTCCAGCCCCTATCTGGGTGGTGGGGGGCAAGTCAAAGCACCTCTCCAAGCCCCGCTCTTCTTAGCTAAGGAATGGCGAAGCAATTGCACCCCCTCCATAGGGCCACAGCGGGTTTTAAATGATCAGCTATGCACTGCACTTAGCATTCTCTATAGGAATATGGGAGAATTCTCAGTAACATTTGCCATGATGAATTCCTTGTTGCCTTCAGTTATTTAGAGCTGCCATATGGGTTGGGGACAGAGGTGGGGTGGGGGTGGGGGTACCGTCCAACTTACCCAAGGGATAGAATAGCCAGGGGATTGCCTGCATTGTCAGAGTGCAGACATTTCAGAAAACTGGACTCCTAGGTGCTTCCCAAAAAGGCATGGTGCTCAGCCAGAGAAATGGGGGCACTTCCTCCAGGGGATGACAGCTGGCCACGGTGAAGGGACAGGAGAAGTCCCTGGAAACCAGAGTGGGTATAAACCCAGCTGCCCTCCTCCCTGACCACTTAACTCGGGGCAGAAGGTCTTCAGGAGATCCTGAGTTCTCTCTCCTTGCTGCCTGCATGTGTGACTCTCTCTCCACCGTCCGGGATGACCCCGTCAGCCTCCTGAGAGGACTACCGAAGTGACCCAAAGTGCAAAACGCTCAGTGCCTTGCGCTGTACAAGACCCAAAGAGGTCACTCCCTAAATAGTTCACAAATGGACAAAAAAGAAGAAAAACTGCATTTACAGAGCACACACTAGGTGCTCAAGATACTAGGGACATCACATTAAGCACACTCTAAACATGGGCTCATTAAGCCCACGTGACCGGATGAGGAGGTAATTATTTTATCAGTTGAAGCTCACAGACACTATTGTGCAGCTAAGGGTCACCTGCAGGAAGTAACAGAGCAGGCATGAGACCCCCGGAAACCTGAATCTAGAGATTGTTTCCCTAACGGCCAAGGTAGGACGGAATAAATTGGGGTTAGAGGCAGGGGTTGTTCTAGAAACTTGCCACCTTCCCCCACCCTGAATGATGACCTGAAGCTTAACTGTCAGAGGCTGTTTGAAAGCCTGTTTGGGGTTGATTTGCTTCCTTTTCAGTGGCGTGTCAGCTGCTGCCTGGCATGATAGCTTATTTAAAATACCGGGTAGAAATAAAGATTCACTGTGAAATTAGTTGTAGACAAGCTCAGAAACTGCTAATGATGCAGAGATAATAAGGGGATTTGCAGAAAACACTGCTATTGCATTATGATTAGTGAGCGGAGCGTCAGCCCTGGAAGCCTGCAGGCCCCAGCTCCCCAGAGGAGCACAAATGCATATGCATTAACAGCGCGCTCAGGCAAATCCAGGCTCCCGGGGCCAGCAGGCTCAGGCCTCCCGGTCAGAGGCTCAGAGCTCAGCTCTGATTTGCAAAAATGATTAATTTGTGGGTTTTGAGAATGAGAAATGTTTACTTCCTAGGTCTGGGAGAAACCAAAGGCCGGTCCTAAATCAAATTCCCATTTGAAAAGGAAACAAGCAGGAGAAGCTCTGGAAGGCAGCCCTCAGTGGCACCTGCCCCACTGCCCATGGCTCCTTGGGCAGCTCTTCCAGCGTATGAGCTCACGTCTACCAAGAATCCAAATAGTGCCACGGGCCTGCAGGCCTACAAGACTTGGCTGCCAGCCCTATGCACCAAAGGGGCAAGACCAGCTGGTACGTCACGGAGATCTCGCCATACTGGTTAGTGAGCGATGGTGGCCCTGCCTTACCAAATGGCCCTGGGCACCCCCTCCCAATCTCCCCAGGACTTGGCAACTAAAGCATTCAAGTCTGGCACTGTGAAGCTCCTCAGATCCTATCCAGCGTGTTGGCCAGCATTCATTCTGATCTGTGGATGTCCGCACCTGGTTGGTTATTAAGTAGTTTTCATTATCACCCCCTCTATACCCAGTCCCAGACATGCCTGGTTGAAATATCCATGACATGAGAAATGGGCTAGATGCTAGCAATGAAACAGGATACAATCTTCTCGAAAAGCCTAACGCTATATAAATCAACAGGACCCGTGTCCTGCTCGGGCTGGTTCTATCCCTCGGTGTTTACAAATACGCCCAAGATGGCAGTCTGCTTGCACACCCAGGATGCATAATTTGGCCAAGTTATAGTCTCTGCACTTTTGGCAAAGAAGAGGGGAAATGCAAGCTGTATGCAAGTCAATGACTAAGTCACCTGCATAATGAGATGCCAGAAAGTTTGAGGCTAAACCACTTATTTACATGAAAAATAAATCTGTATGGGATACACATTTCTATCCTTCACATCTCAACACATTTGTCACTCAAAGACACAAGTCTCTCCCCAACAAAGTCTCTCCAGTCCCTGGCCCTATTTTCATTCTCTTTAGCATTCAGCTTAACTCCTTAAGGGGTGGGGGCCACCAGCTGTTCAAAACAAGATGCCAATACGTTGCTGCCCAGGGAACCACATTCAGATAGAGGGATGGCTGGGAGGACCCAAATTCCCACTAGGCCGAAACTATGTGCATGATCCTTGTACAGAATGTAAATTATTTATTCAATGTATGAGGTGGGGTTGATACAGCTGAATAGCTTGGGGTTCTGTCAGATGGCAGATGGCTGACCACCAATATAATCCATCAGTCCCTTTCTCTTAAATATGATGGAGCTGTACACTAAAGTCAAAAGTGAAATATTAAAGAAAGGGGGGAAGGGAGTATGGTTCTGTGATGGACTGTGATGACTGCTCGTTAAGACTGCCTGGCCTACTTTTCCTCCGTCTCCCTTCTTCCAGTAGCAGACACTGGGCCTTCTAGACCACCAGTGATCATGTGACCCACTCCTGACCAATCACGGTAACTCTCTTCCCCTGGACACAGGGATTGGTGGAGGGGTGGGTAAGTTCTCCATCATCCAAGGTGAGCCAATCAGAATCCGTCCTGGGACTGATATATAAACACTGTAAGGAGAAAATTCTCATTCCCCTGGCGTTGCTAAATATGAGGTTATAAAGCCAAGGGGTGGGTGGATAGCTTCCCCGCCATCTATGCCATCTGAGCTTGGTCTGTCAGCAGAATGAAGCCAATCACAAATGAGCAGAACTGAAAGACAGATGAGATGAAGAGAGCATGTCTGGCTTGGTACCCCAACTCTCTGGTTCCTGCAGCTCTTCCCTAACTCGCTCAACGGCCCAGATCCATCCCAACTATGTGAGTCAATAAATCCCCCTTGGCTTACATGGTTTGAGGTAGTTGCTGTCACTGAAAACATCCTGGCTTTCATTCAATTCTATCTTCAATCACACTTAGGTTTTTGATAAAATATATTTAGCATTTTGTAGAAGTTCTTGAATTGTGTCCCCCACCCTTTGCAATTTAAAATGATTAGTTTAAATCTAGTAAGTATCCAATTAAAACTAGTCTCTATCTTTGTCTCAATTGTATTTGAGATCCCTGCTTCTTAACATTTATATGAGCATTTTAATGTGCCTGTTTTCCACTCTGTAAAATATGAAAGACAATAGTGGAATAAAAAAAATGGCACTAACACTACTTCAAGAACAAACCTACAGACCTTGCCAAAACTGAACCAGTATCTAGCAGGCCACACCAGCATGAAATAAAGCAACACGTTCATTTGCTACGAGGTAAAGCCTGAGGGTCATTTGGAAACTGGATGTCAGAAGTCACACAGGAGCTGAGTCACTTAGTCTAGTTGCAGCTCCTAGGTGGCAGTAGAGGGCACATGCACCCTTGTGCTCCCGGAGGGCTTGCTAAAGGTAAGGAATCGGCCATTAGCAGTTCATCTGCCTACGCTTTGGGACAGAGAGGAGTGGTCGTGTCAGGACATTTGAAGGGATGCCGGTATCCAGTTAAGTCTGCAGGTTCTGGAAGCAGGTGAGCGGCGTTGGCTCCCCAACCCTGTGTGTGCCTAGCTGTGTTTGAGAAAACTACTTAATGTCTACGCTCTTCAGTTTCCTTACCTGTTAAAGAGGGATGATCACAGTACCGCCCTCGCAGGCATGACGTGAGGGCTAATTCAAGATCATCTTTGTCAAGGGTCAGCACGGCGTCTGCCATATTGTAAGTGCACCCTAAATCCCAGCTGTGGCACCTACCATCTTGGTCCCTCCCACTGTCCCCGTACAGGCTCTGAGAGAAGATGGCAGAATAAACACGGGTGGGGTTAGGCGGCTTGTGGGCACAGACTGCTGGTGATGGTTCTTTCTGGGTGAATCACCACTGACATTATTTTATATGTGACAACAAACTCCCATTTTTCCTAAAATACACTGAAGCCCTTGCCTTGCTGAACAATAAAATAATAACAATACAAGAACAATAACCAAACCGATGACTCTCCCTTACTCGGCCATTGCTATGCCAAGCACCTTTCTTTCATCTTAATTTGACCCTCACCACAAAATACAGGGGAAGTATAACTGTCTCCATCTCACAGGGGTAAAGAAACAGTGACCAGGAAACAGCCCAGGGAGGTAAAATGACTTCCCCAAGGGACACAGGCAGTGCTGTGAAATATGAACCCGGCAGGTCTGACTCCAAAATTCACCCCCACTCTCATCCACCTGACCACGGCTAGTCCATGACGTCTTCCCGAATATCAAATAATAGTGATGGCAATGATGACGACGACGATGATGTCCTAACTGGGTACATGTGACCGGTACCATGTGAAGTGACTTATCTGCACTCTGGGACCTTTATGTAGAGACTGCTGGGCACACACAGCTTGGCCCTTCCTCCGGCATTCCCACGCCCTCCCTGGCTCCCTAACTTAGGTGGGATTGGGAAAGAAACCTCAGGCACTCAATCCCCTTTGAGATCTCTTGACAGACACTTACAGTGGACAAGCATGTGGAGCTGAGCCCTTCTTTGCAATGTGGGGGGGTCATTTCTGCCATCTTACCATTGACCAGGCCACGACACAGTGGTTCCCAACCTTTTTCTGCCTGTACACCCTTTTAAAATGCATTTCTATAAATTGTACCTCTTGTTTTTCAAATAGCTGTTTTTAAACACTGACACTTAATGTAAAATAGTGGAAATGAGATCATAAGTTAGGAAAGAAAAATTACTACACTACAAGTACAAACCACAGGTTTAATTTTACAATATTTGTAACACAGCTAAATATTGATAATGAGCAAGTAGTTCAACATTAAATTAAAAAACTACTTGAAAAGAATCACAATTAAAGATAACACACTTACTTGGACTCAGTCAATAACTTAACTGATCAAACAGTCTGGCTATGGATGTATTTCTATGTTTGGGGAAGTTCAAAGGTCACAAATGGATTGTTCTGAAACTGCATAATGATTGGTAGGAGAGCGGTTTGGGGGAGGGGCTCACAGCCACGGCCTCACCCATCGTCATTCACTAATGGGATCTCATTTTGAAGTGTCTCCAAATTTAACATTTATTGTTCCATAACTGGCATTTTGTATTTTTTAACTTCACTTGGCTTTTTTCGCCATTACTGATAATTTTTCATATACCCCTGACTGGCCCAGCACGGAATCCTGGGGGTACCACGCCTTGGGTACCAGTGTCCTCCCAGACCACCCCAGTGTCCATCCCAGGAATGATGCTGCACTAGGAAATGCCTTTGGCAGAACTCTGGATCCTCGGGGGAACAAACAATTCATCTGGGCACCAGTCAATTTCCTCTCACCAGACTCTGAACATTTATTTCATTCAAGAACTATTCAGTAAGCCCCATACCAGGTCAAAGAATGGAAGAAAATTAGGGAGATGATAAGGAGCCCCACTCCAGGGAGTGGGAAACATAAAAGCAATGGGCACAGTGGTTTGTGATAAATTACATATAATAGAAGTAAAATAAAAGCTGTAATGGGTGCATGGAAGAGAAACCTTTAAGTGCATTTGGGGAGGGGGGGTCAGAAAGACCCTCAGCGAGCCTGAGCAGCAATATGGATCATCAATGACGTCATCAGAGCAAATTCTGATGTACAGTGAATGACCAGTTGAGTCTTGTTTTCTTTTTTTTTTTTTAACCTTCACCCCCCCGCCCCCAAACGTAGATGCAGCACCTCCAAGTGTCTGCAGTCACAGTTCTGGAACCTGGTTTGGCCATTTGTCATGGACAACCTCCAGATGCAAGTGTGACCTTTCCGAGGGAAATAACTCCACCGCCCTTCTTTCCCCCTCTTAAATGTCAACTGTTGCCATTCTGTAGCCGTTCTACAATAGATGGAGAAAACAACATCAGAAACCACCTAAAAACCATATTTGCTTATTAAACATCAGCAACCAAAAGAACCTTGAAGCTCAAGTTGCTCCTCTGTGAAAAGACCTCCTCATCCACACACCCTATCTCCCTTGTTGTCTTTACTCGAACAATTAAAGACACAAGGTGAGACTTAGGGTTCAGCCCTCCCCCACTCCCCCCAGATCCTGCCTAGGTTTGAATGACAATCCCATGTCCTTTAACAAGATGGAAAAAAGCAGTGAGAAGTGCGTTTGTCTCTGGGAATGCTGCCTGATCAGGGCACTGCCTCCAAAAATTAGACACCCAAGTCCTTTCCACAGAGAATGTCACAAAAATCACCCGCCAAGGCTCTGAAGGTCCTGATGTGATCTGTGAGCAGAGCCCGAAAAACTTCTGTGAACATGATCATCATTCATCAGAAAGTGAGGGGCAGTGTCTAAAACCCCGACGCTCCCCGCCGTCTCTCTTCTCTTGCTGAGGGCACCACAGCTCTGAACCACAAATGACCCCTGAGGGATGGATGGAGACAAACAGGGGAAAACACAGGGTGCTGAAATCTGTCTCCACCAATCTCCTGCAAGGAGCACCCCCAGAACAGAGGGAGGTCTTACCCCCAGTCAAGTAGGAGTTACTAAGCACTGAGCACCACTAAGAGTTAAATGCTTGACAAGCATCAGCTCATTGAATCCTGCCGACAACGTCATAAACATATGTATGTATTTTGACGTTCATTAAGATTTAGAAAGTGAGACGTGAAGGTAAATTGGAAAGAAGTCAAGATTTGATCCCAATTCTAATAGAGTCCAAATCTTAACCTTTGGGCTTTGTTACCTCCAACTGAACCCAAAGAGCTGAGCCCAGAGCCCAGATCCTCCCAACTGGGTAAATACAATCTTAAACTAGGAGGAAGGGTGATCAGGACAGAAAACAAAATAAAGCTCCAGGGAACCCCAGGGAGGTACCAAGGGCAAGGTCATGTGTGTGAACAAGAAGGGCAGCTGTGTCATGGGCTCTCAGCTAGCCCAGCCTCTCATCCTTTGTTCTTACACTGGCCCCACTCTTTTCCAGGGCTTACGTGACCCAGGCATCCCTCTTTGGGCACTGGTGTTGTGTCTGTGGGGACTCTTTCAGAATCTGTAGGTAGCCTGAAAGATGAGGTGGAGGGTGTGGTGCCCAACTCTTTGTCAGCTGGTTCACCACGGCACAGCACACAGGCGTTAGAGCTGAGTCTGTTCTGTTCAGTCACTGCGTCAGTTTGGACTACTGATGGGCATCTGAGCCCTACGGATTGTTAAATATTGAGTGTTGTCCTGGTATGCCCTTCAAATGTGAGGAGTAGAGATAGAGGGGAAGTCTTCCAGGATCACTTCTGGGTTGAATTTGGGTCCTAATGGTAGCCCCTACCCCAGTCTGTGTCTTCTAGCCTTGCACTCTCAATATGTTACAAGTGGAGAATAAAAAGTAGTATATTCCCTTTGGAACATCAGTTTGGCTGTTCTCTTTAGGGTTTACTGCTGCTCCAGTGCATTTGTTCACTCTGTGGTGGGTGCTTGGGGCCTGGATAGCATCATGAGAAAGACATTCTATCATACGGTTTACTCTGACAGTGTTTGGCATCAGCCATAGCTTGCTATTCACACAGAGCCACAAGATCCCTTTGTGCGTGATCTGACTTAGCTTAGGACTACCTGGTCAGATGCCACAGAACTCATTATACCACATGGAGAACAGGTGTTTTGACAAAAGGATGGACATGAGCCCCCTGGGACTGCACATTAGCCATGAGGCTGCTCATATTTGGCATTTCTTAGGGATGTGGAATGCTCTATTTGGCAGGTAAGAAAGCAGAGACTGCTCTACTGGCCCTGACTGGCTATCAAGGACCATAATGGCAAGGTTTCTCCAGCATTTTCCCCAGACTTCTCAGCTGGAAGTCCTTAGAGTGTCTCTGCTCTCACTGGGGATGAAGACAGACCAATAGCTCCAGGTGACTGTAGGCCTCACATCTAAGCTCTTTCCTAGAGTTAAATACTAATCAGCTGTCCTAAAGGGTCCCTTCCTCAGCCCAGATCCTAAATTATTTCAATGGTTTATTTTCCCCAGAACTAAGGAGCTCCTTCTGATTGGGTTCCCAATGGGTTATGTGCCCATAATTCAGAGAGGTCCATAAAGAACAGAAATGAAGGAGAAAAGAGAAAGAAGGAAATTTAGTCTAAGAGAAATGGCATCATGGGATCACCACCTGCATGGTAGTGAGAGGCTTCAATTCTTGGGTTCCTTTATCTCCACAAGTCCTTAGTTTAGACTCTGCACTGTGCTCTATTTCTCAATAGATTATCCAATATAAAGGCAGCTACCAAGTGCCAGAGGCTGAGCTGTTGCAAGCACTCAAGTGCTAACTATACAGTTCTTAGTATAGAACTGTACTAAGGGTGAGGGTGGCAGAGGTAAAAAGACCACACTCTTACTTAGTACTCAAAATATAAGAAACTCCTCTCTCAGATGACAGAAGAGATAGTAAAACCTAAGGCTATGAGAATGCCTCTGAGTATTGCTTTGGCCACTTCTCACAAGTTTTAATTATGTGCATCTCTTATGCAATATTAAACACCTTCTTAATATCCTTGCTAATTACAAGCTTGTTGCTTTACTTCTGAACGTTTAGACTTTTTATATAAACAAATGAAATGATTCATTTTTAGATCTGTTGATGTGTGCCCAAAACTATAGCATTTTCCATACTGTCCAACTGATTTTTTCTTAAAGACACACACACACACACACACACACACACACACATACACACGCATGCACCATGATCACTATAGTTAAAGACATAATTCCTATCTACAGAGTACACAGTTTTATTTGTTTTACAGTTCTACCTGACTGATTATGTTGTTCATTACCTCTCTGTTCTATTTATTTGTTTACTAAGTCTCATATACCAATAATCTGAGACAATTTTGAAGGGAAAATGGTAATTTGGTGCCACTGCACGGGATGTGATAGAATCATTTTCAGCTCAAATTATTTAAAATTAGAGAGCCATGGAGATGAACTTAAAAAAAAACTAAATTACTTCTAATGGCAGAATTTTTCAGTATCTTAATTTGAGTAAAAGAAAAGGTTTAAATAGATTTGAGGGCTTAAATACTTCTGAGAAAATCAGGTACTGCAAAGCTGGGATGTCTAATTCACCTAAAAGTAATTAACAAAAAGTAAGTTAGATCATTATTTCCTCCAAGATCATAACTTAAAAAGAAGCCAATTTATCTCAACTGATTAGGGCTTTCAATCCCAACAGAAATATAGGCACTTGGTTGTTAAGGGAAGAACAGAAATGAGATCCAATTAAGCAAAATTCTTTCTTATGGAAAATAAAACGGTTGCTCAAATGTGCTCAGAAGGGAGCTAAAGAAAGCAAGAGATCTAAGGTCTTTTTTTAAAACCTCTGATTGGAACCTCTGTCCAATTCACAAGTTAAGATCCACCATAAGAAAATAAGGAACTCATTTCTATCTAAGCATTTAATATAACCAGCTATTTAGAACAGGTCAATATGGGAGTTCACATTAACATTTGACATCTGACTCCCATGGGAGGGTCAAGGGGTTAAGGGCAGAAATGATGCTGAAGGAGTTAGAGGTAGGATAGCTGGCCCTTTGTGGTTAGGGTCTGTTACGTGCTGAATGTGTCATCCCAAAATTCAGATCTCGAAGTCCTAACCCCCAGTTCCCTGGAATGTTACTGTATTTAGAAATAAGGCCTTTAAGAGGTAATTGAAGTAAAATGAGGTCATTCATGTGGACGCTAACCCAACAGGACTGGTGTCCTTAGAAGAAGAGGAGATTAAGAAGCAGACATGCACAGAGGGAAGACCATGTGAGGACACAGGGAGAAGACCGTCGTCTACACCCCAAGGAGAGAGGCCTTGGGAAACAGCAGCCCCACCGACACTGTGATCTCAGACTTCCAGCCCCCATAACTGTGAGAACCTAAATTTCTGTTGTTTAATTCACCCATGTTGTGGTTCTTTGTTGTGGCCACTGAGCTAACACAAGGTTGGATATCCTGGCCCAGTTACAGACTCGTCTCATCTCTTTCTGTTACACGGCAGCTCCGTGACAGCACAAAGCCTGCGGTGCCCGTGATGAATAAAGCTGAATTATTAACTGAGTCATTCTTTCCCCAGAGGCTACCTTGGCAGCCATGAGAAATGACAAAGTAAAGCCCAAGCAGTCCTATGACTTGGCTGTTAGGAAGGACTGCACCATAGTTAGGTTTGGGACGGCCCAAGTTCAAATCCCAGCCAGACCACGGATGAGCTGGACAAGCCACGGCCAGTCTTCTTGTCTGAGAACTGCTGTGTGCATCACAGGAGAGTGGCATCTGACACAAGGGGACACCTCGGCCACTTCGTCGCTCCGTTCATTGCACGAACATGTCCTGAGCCCACATTATGTCCAGGAACTGCTCTAGAAACAGGGACACTGACAAAGTGTCCTGCCCTGTGGGGTGTCTCTTCTGATAGAGCTTCGTTAATCATGACAATAGGCCCCTTCAGTAAGGAACAAAAGCGTGCAAACTTCTCACGCTCGTCCCGATCTGTGCATGGCATGCAGCGTCCTGGGATCCTGTTTGAAATGTAATCCACAATAGCTGGTGGCTGATGTCTCCCCATGCCAGGCTGCCTGGCACCACAGTCACCCTCATTCACATGCCCCCACGTCAGAGCGAGGAGCCTGCAGACGTCCACACAGTTTGCTGTTTGGCTCCAGATGAATCCAACCACCGGTCTCCAAATCATCAGTGGCCTGCCTCCTCTCCCAGAGCCACGAGTGACTCTCTCCTCTGTCTGCTTGTCCCACCTAAGAGCTCTGTGGTGCTACCTGGCACTCAATGCACGAAGTACCTGAAAGGTTGTGGAGGCACTCCCCAGGCCCCATCAGACCACGCTGGCGGCTATGTCCAGGCCGGCCGGCCTGATGCATGTGCATGACAACATACAGACAGCTCCTCAGGGTGTGCCTGGCGACTGACTCCATCACCCCAGCTGTCTCCTCCACTGTCCTTGACTCCAGGCGGGCAGTGGGGAATAGGAGCCTGGGCTTAAGAAACCCTAGAGACTCAGAGACTCTAAATCCTGGTTTTTAGGAATGCCCTGGCACCTGCTAGTGTTTCAAAGCATCTGAAATTATCCCCCAAGCTCCTGTTGCCAATCCCGAAACTCTCCAAGTCTTTCTTTGCCTGTCTGTAAAACAGGGTGGAAACTGTCTGTCCTGCTCTTTTCCTGGGGTTCTGTAAGGATAAAACGAAATAGTCTGCAAAAACCTTTGTGTGGAATTTCTTTTGCAGGGTGATGAAAACATTCTCGAGTTCCTTGCAGCAATAATTACACAGCTCTGTGAATATACTAAAACCCGTGAACACTCTTAAGTGAATGAATCGTATAATATCTGAATTGTATTGAAAAAAAAAAGCTGTTGTTTTAAAGCCTTTAAAACCGTGAAGGAGCATTGTCATCTAGGCCTCACATCAGAAGTCCCTCCCTGTGGAGCAGTGGCACCAGAAGACCTCAGGGACCGGAAAAGGCGGAACTTTGGGGAAGACTTGATTTGCATACGGTGCTTTTTTTCTTAGGAATATACTTTTCAGGAGTTAAAAAAAGGAATGTGGGAAACTGGGATCCGTGTACTTCTGGGAAAGTTCCAGGTAGCCCAGAGAATTCCACTGCCTCGTGACTGTGTCTACCTTCAACATGGGGCCAAGGTCACCATTATTACAAGCACCCCATTCCTCCCCCAGGACACACTAGACCCAGAGGCTCTGGCAGCTGCTTTGAGTCTTGAAAGAAGTGACAGTGGTGTGCACCTCTTCCCTCAGTCCCTAAGCATGAACACAGAACGCCTGGGTGTATTATTGCGGACCTGGATGTATGCACGTTTGCATAAAATCCTGGTCCGGTAACCTGGATGCTAGCCACACAGCAGGTTGTGGGTGGGGTTGGAGATGGTCCTTAGCCCGGACAGAAGCCTCTCCCTCCTGCTGATTTTCAGGTCCTCCCCCTCCTAAATCATCCCATGACCCACTGAGTTGATAGGGGTTGTAAGAGCTCAGATCGCATGGGGATAGGGGAGCTCAGCCTTGAGCCCTGCTGAAGTCTACACTCCATCTTCTATGTACATGCTCTGTGTCTCCCTTTCCTCTTCAAATCTATGTGGCTGACAGGATATCTAGTCCACAAGGTACTGTCAAGATGACACACATGCAAAGCACTTGATAGGGGCTGAACGTGTCCCTCCAAAATTTGTACATTGAAGTCCTAACCCCCAGTCTCTCAGAAGGTGACTGCATTTGGACGCACTGTCTTTAAAGATGTCATCAAGTGAAAACAAGGTCCTCAGGGTGGGCTTGATCCAGCAGGGTGGTGCTCCTGTAAGAAGAGGCAGTTAGGACACAGGGGAAAGACAGCATGAAGACCCAGGGAGAAGGCGGCCTTGCAGGTGCTGAGGGGAGAGGCCTAAAGCAACCAGCCTTGCAGACTTTGACCTCAGAGGTCGGCCTTGCAGAACTGAGAAGACAATGAACTCCTGTGGTTTAAGCCACCCAGTCCGTGGTACTTGGTTATGGCAGAGCCCCATAAACTGGCACAGCGCTTAGAAGACGATAACCCCCGTGGATATGAGCGATCCCCACCCCGCAGAGAGGCAATGCGGTGCCGGGGAAGGGAGCGCGCTTGGAAATCAACAGACCTGACTTCAGATACGGTCACCTCTGGGCTCATTTTCTGTACCCACAAAGTGGTAAGCTGACCAGACATCCCGTCTCAAATGGGACAGAAAACAACGGTCCTGTCCCATTTCAAACGGTACCTGTGGTCAGCCCCGTCTCACTGGGCTAAACCCAGGGCGTCCGTCCGCAGGCTGACCACACGTACCCTTTGAAACGGGACAGGACCGCTGTTTTCTGTCCCGTTGAAAATGGGACATCGGCTCAGCCTAAAAACACGGGGATCATGCAGGTACTCGTGGCCCAAGGATACCATGCGATCACATAGCAATGAACACAAAGCGCCTGGTGCCAGGCCTGGGCCACCGTGACGACTCAGGTGCCCTGCCGAAGCTGGGGCACAGCGACCAGGCCTCACACTGTTGTCAGGCCGCCCAGGTGGATGAAATCCCACTGGATCGTCCCAGGTCTGCGACGACCAAAGACGTGAAACCTGACCTTGAGCCTCTGCTTCTCTTCATTAGACACAGAGAGCAGGCCCGGCCAGCAAGGGACGGGGCGCCAACCTGAGGTGGCATGAAGTCAGGTTTGGGTGGGGTTTAAGGAATGCCTGTACCCCGGGGATCCGCCACACCCCCCACGGATCTAATAAAAAGCAGAAGGAGTACTGCAAACAGAACCACTGCAGCGGAGGGGGGCCCTTCTTGGGGGCCCCCAGGACACCTGGGGAAGGATAGGAACCTCATGTCTCTAGGTGACTTGCTCAGGTGTCACTATCTTCATAGAGACTCTGTAAGTGAGGTCTTCTGGGCACAGGGGGGACAGTGACTTTCTCAGTGGGTGCGGGCAGGCAGCAAGCTCCCCAGGGCGACGCCTCTCCCAGAGGCCCGGCCAACGGTGTATACGGGCAGGCCACTGATGGACAAGCTTTGTCTGGAGTGGTCTGGCGAGATCTTCAACCTATTTTCTCCGTGTTAACAACCTGGGTGGGCCGTGAAGTCTCGGGGGTGGGATGAGAGACAGTCCGAGCCCCAGGTCCCCGAGCCTCCCTTTGGAGCCCATTTATCTCATGTTGAACGTGTCCCTCTGTGGGCACTTCTGTCCAGGAATTTGGGCCATCTGTCCCAGGGTGGCAGCAGGGGCTCGGAAGGCCCGTCTGGGGGGCACCCTACCTCTCCTCGGTGGGGAGAAAGGGGGAGCAACACTGTTTTCCAAGAGCAGACACAGCCTCAGAGCTAGGGGCTCACAGGGGACCCCCGGGACAGCTCATTAACCTGGCAGTTTCTTCACAAGACTCCGGCACTGTTGCATAAAAGGCAGGAACTGCAACTGTATATACGAGGTGTGATCGAAAAATACGGTGAGTGTTTAAATTAAAATTTTTAATACAGAAAAAGACACATTGACATTAATCTGCCTCCAAACACCCGCCCTCGCTTCGAACATGTGTACCCCATCGTTCCTGCCGCTTTCTGAAGCAGGTCTGGGAGTGCTCTGCCCTGAGAGGCTCTAGCTGTGCTGTCGTGGCTGCCTCGGTGTCCTGAATCGACTCAAAACATTTCCCTTTCATGGTCATTTTGACTTTGGGGAAGCGCCAGACGTCACATGGGGCCAGATCTGGTGAATAAGGTGGTTGAGGACACACCGTCATGTTTTTCTTTGGCAGAAATTTACATTAACGTGTTGCTCGTGATCCACGATTTACGGCACACTTTTTTTTGTTTTGTTTTGTTTTTTAAATTGGGTGGTTCCCTGGCTGGGAATCGGACCCAGGCCGCAACGGTGACAGCACCGAACGAAGCCTTAGTCACTGCACCACCAGGGAACTCCTAACGGCACACTTTAAAATGCACCTTCTTTCAACCAAAATGCACAACCAAACAAGTGGAACCTGTCCCTAAGGTTCGACGTGCCACTTCCCATGGCGAAGACCCCAGCCTTTCCGTTGGATGGCACTCAGCCGCAACATTCACCATCACCGTGTATTTTGATCACACCTCGTGCATGTCCTGTCCGGGGGTGGCAGCCAGATGCCTTCTTAGTAGCCTGGGCTCCTGGAAGCTACATGGAGCAAATATCTGGAAGGAGCTGGTCTTCACCCAAGGTCCCAGGCCCCACACGGGTCCTTCAGATCCCTTGAACCCACCTGGCAACCAAGGGAAACTGGGTAATGGATCCTAGATGTACCGGGGCTCAGCAAAATTCACATTAAAGTCACAAGGAACAAAAAGCACCTGAACGAAAACCAACCCAACTCATTCACATGCCTGCGCTGGCTTCAAGTCGGTCCAACACGAGAAGTCCAAAGCATGGATGATTAACTCAATCAGCAAGTTCAGATTTGTCAGCCCTTTGCAACATGGACACTGCTCAGGGACATCACGTTGAGTGAAATAACTCAGGATTCCAGGTATATGAAGCTCAAAAGCGAACAAAACTGATCTAAAGAGGGAGCGAGTTGAAAAGTGGGGGTGCTAGGTGGGGAGCAGTTCTGACTGGGAGAGGCACAAGGGAACCTTCCAGGTGAGAAAATGTTTTCTTTCTTGATCTGGGTGGGGTATCCCCCAGGGGACAGACATGGAAACATTCATGGAGCTGTGCACTTAAGAATTGCACTTTATGGTATGTGAGTACATACCATAAACAATTTTTTAAATTGCTGATCGTTTATTGAGTATTCGCAGCAGATCTCAGACAATGGCATTTTGGACCTTTTTTCTGGATAAGGGTTATATGGTCCATGAGGCCACAGACAACCCTGTGAGACGCGGCCAAATAGAGGTGTAGACTCATCGTCCTTCCCCTCTCATTTTATAATTTATACTTAACCTGAACGCTGGAACAACAAATGCAAGTGCAAGCCTACTTTCCCCGTTTCCTGCATGGACTTGGGAATACGGACGAAGAGAAACAAAGAAAACAGAAACAGAACACAAGATATAAGTCCTCAGAAATAACTCATTTTCAATAAATCCCTCGGAATAAAAACAGCTCCATTAGAGCAGGAATGGTAAAAACCAGAGGCCACAGAAAACATTTCACCTGCCTTTCCCATCTTGGTGGTGCTAAGATTCCCTGATTTCTAGGGATGCTACTGTGTCCAGGGCACCCTTGGGGAGAGGTACCAGCACAACCATGGAGAACACAGAGTCTAAGTGCAGATAAAACCAGCTTCAGGGGTCTTGGGCTCCATGGAAGGTTGGCTTTGACTGCCGGCACCCCTGGACTGGGTTTTAAGGAGACAGAAGCAGAAAGCTCTCCAAAGCCCCCAGAGCCAGCGGGTGGGAGGCGTAAGGACTCACAGCTTGGTCAGCAGGGCAATGCTGGACCGGGTCTTGATGAGGAACTTTCCAGGCAGAGAGGAGAGAAGAATGTGTGCTAAACACCCAGGGGTCAAAGCCAGAAGTGCCATCTGCCCAGCCTGATGTGTAACACGTAGCTGGCTTCAAATGCATGTATCGAATCTGTGCATGTGCTCGTGAATTGATGAGTGCATGCATGCATAAATGGGGGAACCCCAACCCCTCACATCCACAGCTGGGGCTCAGCTACCTCGATGACTGACCCCCATCCCCTATGGACCAAACAACAGACCCACCACCAATGCCTGTTTACTTAAAGGAGGGCTGGCTAAGCCAAAGGGAGGAGGAAGAGGGAGAGGGCTGGGGGAGAATTTGGAAGAGGACGGGAAGGAGTGGGAGTGGAGGAGGACAGGGGTGGGGGAGGAGGGGAGGTACCAGGGAGGGAGTGGGGAAGGGGAAGACAGTGGCAGTGAAGGGAGAATGGAGGGAGGCAGTCCTTGGGAGCCCGTATTCACAGTGGCAGAGTCCCCATGAGACTCAAGGGCCACCTGAGATGAGTCAGTCCTGTTCTAATGCGACGAGATGCTCCCCTGAGGCACGCCCTCAGCATCAGGACCTTGCTGGCCAGCATCCCGGGCTCATTCTCGGCCCGGAGTTAAGGTTCCTCCTGGAGGCTGGGCAGGGAGTGGCCGATCCTGGAAGCCGCCACTAGGTGGCGTGTGCTCCTCACTGTCTGTCCCCAGGTTCTCTGCGGCGGGAACCTGCTGGTCCCGGTCCCCGGCGGCCACCTGAAGCCAGCCTGGGGAGAGCCATCACCCTGGTCTGCCCACGAAGTCGGTCCACGGTTTCCCTCTGGAGACAGGGCTTGCCTTAGAGATGCTTCCAAAGAAAGAAACATCCCGAGTGGGGAGGCGGGACGGGAGCCGAGTGCAGATCCCCACTCGGCCCCAGGGGCGTCACAGAACCTTCCTGAAGGCACGTCAAAGCCGAGTCTCTGGCACAGCAAGAGTTCCCGATCACAGAAGCTCCGCTACGGTCTGTGTTACACGCCAGTGCCTACCACGCATTGGCGAGCCCGGTGCTAACCCTCGTGGGCCCCCCGTGGGGCCGAAACCCAGCCAGATGCTCACAATTGGAGGTTCTTTTTCTTAAAGGGGCCCCCACCACTGGGCCCACAAAAGGTGGATCTGCCCCTGCCCGGCACACACTAAATGTCTCACCCACAAGACAGGATGTGCTCCATTTCCCAGACCAAAAAAACAAATAAATAATAAATGAAGGCTCAAGCAGCACGCCCTGGACCCACGAGCACGGGAGCGAGTTGGGGCTCCCAGCACAGCAGGACCACAGCGGCTGCCTGGTCAGAGCGCCACTGCAGTGGGCCCAGGGACGTGACCTCACCCACCTCTCCTGTCCCTGCTCCTCCAAGTGTCACTCCCAGCTCAGGGACCAACCCCCATGCCTCCCTGTGTTCTGCAGCCCCTGTCCTGTCACATGAGTCTGCATGCGTGTGCGTGTGTGCGTGGATGTGTGTGTGTTGTCCCTTTGTCTAAATCAGGAGTCCCCAACCCCCGGGCCACAAACTGGTACAGGTCCGTGTCCTGTTAGGCAATCAGCAGAGCTTCGTCTGTATTGACAGCCGCTCCCCATCGCCCCCATCACCACCTGAGCTCCGCCTCCTGTCAGATCAGAGGCAGGAACACACTTCGCGTGTCACGGTCTCCCATCACCCCCAGCTGGGACCCTCTAGTTGCAGGAAAACAGGCTCAAGACTCCCACTGATTCTGCACGATGGTGAGCTGTATCATTATTTCATTGTATATTACAATGTAATAACAATGGAAATAAAGTGCACAATAATGCACTTGAGTCATCCTGAAACCATCTCCCCCAGCTCAGGTCCATGGAAAAAGGGTCTTCCACAAAACAGTCCCTGGTGCCAAAAAGGTTGGGGACCGCTGGTCTAAATGACAAGGATGCCATCGGAAGGCACGTGTTTAACTTGACTGTGTATCTCCCGAGGGTGTATCGCTCACCCGCAGTCAGCGAGCACTCCCATCGCAGGGGGGTAGGGGTGGCGTGTTGACAACTAGAAAATGAGTGGAGCAGAATTATGGAGCACGTGAACAGGGAAACGTATCGTCGATAATAAATATACTTCTGAAGAGCCTTAAAAGAAATCAATAAAGCACAACATCAAAGTCCCAGGGAGTGATAAATCAGCAGCCTGATAGACAAAAGTGCATCTGAAATCATTTCAAGTGCACCGGAATTCATTTATGTCTGAGTAATTAGAACACATCGCAACGGCTCGGTGCCATTGAACCGAAATTGAGCAACATAATGTTTATGAAATCCCTGTGGACTCGGGGAGGAAAACCAGAAAAACGGGAGTTGCACTGAAAATCCCCGTCACCTGCCCTGAGCCTTCCTTTTGCACAATCCCCGGGCGGGGGACCAGGAGGGAGCTGGAGTTTGCTTTTCGCTCATGCCCAAATTTGCTTTTTTCCTTCTGGTTTAAACATGTCCACAGTGCCAGTTATTGCAAGAAAACTGCAAATCCCAGGCTGCATGGGACAGAACAGGGTCCCTGTTCGAGCCCCACTTCCCAACCCAGAGGGAGTGTGGATGAGATGGCAAAGAGACCTGGTGAGGGTGAAGACAACCCAGAATTTTCCAAAGGAGGTGCCAGTATTCGTGAGAAGGCTGGACTTCCTTCTCAGGGTTCCTGCAGGGTTTGTCACTCCCCACTGAGAGAGGGACCGATGGGGAGCTGGCAGGTGACGCCATGAGAAAGAGGGCTTCCTGGTGCCCATCCACGAATCCACTTGTCTGATGTTAGCTGGGGGGGGGGGGGGGGGGGGGGGGGGGGGGGGGGGGGGGGATGACCCCATCTGCTTTGATTTGAGGAATAACATAAGGTTAAGGCAAGAATTCAAACTCAGAGACACACAGGGAAGCACCTGGATATCAGCGACAGAACCGGCCCCATACACGTGGCCCCACAATGGCCCTGGCACTGATGGTTTCTGTCCCCTGAGCTGGACCTGACATGGTGGCTGTCCGTTTGAGGACACGTGGAGTGAAAATTCCCCACTTGGGCCACGCCTCCTATTTCCAGACGACGTAACCTCGGCCTCTGGGAGTGGTATTCTGGGCTGTCACCTGGCTCTGTCAGTACGTGGGCAAGAGGGGACCCCGCGTGCACGCGGTGTGGGAGGGCTAACGCGACGGCCCGCACACAGAAATGCGTCTGTTTACACTCCCTCCTCCCCCTTCCGCTGTGCGAACACGAATGGACTGTGGGTATACGTGTGCTCCGAGACTTCTGAAGGAAGTCCACCCGGACAGCAGGGCCAGGTCCCGCTCCAGCCCGCGGGAGGCAAACTGCTATCAGGCCACCAGCTGTCTTCCGTCTGGCGGGCTCTGCGATTCTGTCCCCACTCCAGCCGAGGCCCCTCAAAGGAACCAGAGGGAGCTCCACAAAACGCGCATCAGACCACTTCCTGCATGAACTCTCAAGAGCTTCCGTGGCTTTGGGATGAAGATCGGTGTCCTCCCATGCCTGGGGGCCATGTGTGGGCTGGCCCCCGTCCTGTCGATCCCTTCGGCCTCATCTGAGATACAGCCACTCTGGCTAACCTCTGGCTGTTCCTGGAAATAACCACAACCCTTTGGCCTCAGGAACTTTGCACATACTGTCCCCTCCATCTGCAAAGCTCTCCTCCCTGCCCTTGCCCTGGTCCTGTACTCCTACTTGAGAGCTTATTTATGGGTCCCCTCAGCCATGGGTCTGAGCCAAGTTTCACTGCAATGGGCCATCCCAGAGCCACAGTCCTCCTTGTGAAGCTAGGTTTTAGTGTGATTATCCACTCAATCGCCACCTCTCCCACCTGACTGTAGACTCTAGGAGGCAGGCCAGGTGCATCTTGGCTCACCACTACAGCCCCAAGTGCCACACTGGCCTGGCACGGGTGGGTGTCCCAGACTGGGTGGATGAGGGGGTGAATGGATGGGTAGGTGGATAAGAGGGTAGATAGGTGGGTGGGTAGGTGGGTGGATGAGTGAGGGAATCACTGGTTCTTGTTGACACTGGTTTCTGAGATCGATCCTCTCTATGATTTAGAAGAAGATGAAGACATCAAAATGCAAAGCAAAAGGCTCCTGAAGGGTGACAAAAGCCAAAGGTGGAACCCAAATGCAACCGTAGCAGTGATGCTGGTGGCAGGCACATCAGTTCATTCACTCACTGTTAGAACGTGCTGTGCTCCCCGCCGTACGGGCCCTGGGTGGGACTGAGGTCACAGCAAGCTGTTGGGAGCCTCCTTGTGGACGGGTCACGGGGTCTCACTTGTGTTGGCCACCCTCCAGCCTGGAGTAGCCCTGGGTCCACCCTGGCCAAACGTGTCTAAATGCCTGACACCTGTCCATATTCCAGATCATGCAGCCCATTGCCCCACCCCACCCCAGCCATGGTGGACAAAACCTGGAGACTGACCTCCCCTTGGCCCCCCTCAGGATGACTTCTCTCTAGAGTAGGGACGGCAGGCGTTCACATTGCACTTCCGTCTCAGACAAGCGCTGGGTGACAGAAATCGGTGCAAGGTGTTTGGCAGGGAATAGTACAGACCGGTGACACCCTGGAAATTCACCTTTAAAATACGTCTCTCCTCCCGGTAAAATGCGATCGCATCTACCAATCCAGGTAACAAAGGTCTAATGGAAATCCAGGCCCCGGGCCGGGCGCAAGGGCCCCGCGCGGTCCTGCGTGTTGCAGGTGGTGCAGCCCATTGTGATGCACATCACAGAGCCCTCTCCTCTCCCTCCAGTCATTTCATTTCTTAGCAAAACCGTTCCTGAGACTATTGAACTCCCTTACAGAGATGTATTTACTCCCCTACCTTCCCGCCGTCTCTCTTGATTAAAAGCTATGTGTGATATTTGTAGTTATCAAACATCAATATTTGGCGTGGATTAGCAGAAGGGAGAGGGTGGGGAGGGGAGGAAGGAATCCGACCATTTCTATAAAGGGTGAAACCTTGAGCAAACTGACTGCATTTCTCAGGAGGGGCAGAGCCCCCCTTCCGAAGGGCCCAGCAGACGGCACCCCAGCAGGGTCTGCGAAACCAATAATGGCGCTCAAAAATCAGATGCCAGATTTCGTGGTCGGGCCAGTCGGCTAGTTTCAGAGGGGCGGGGGAGGGGGGAGAATTATGCAGCCCGCCTGACGACTGGCAGATGAGCCTGGGATGGCAGCCCTCCTCCCACAAGGAGCGAGCAGCAGAGATAAGTGTGGCACTCCAACTGGGCCGAGCCGCCATCATCGTAATAGTAAGAGTTAACCCTTCCCACTGCCCACCCTAGGCTTTCCCTGCATCAACTCGGTGAATCCTCACAACGAGCTGATGGAGCCACGCCCTTTTACAGGCACCGGAAGTGTGGCATGGCAAACGCTGCCGCACGGCCTAAGTGGCCGAGCTGGGAGTGGAGGCCTGCACACGCCCCCACGTCTGCGCACGTAAGCGCTCCACCACGCCGCTCTCCGCCGTGCAGCGTACCCAGACCCCAGCGTCTCTGCCGCAAGCCCGGCCGCCCAGAGTCCACGATGCACGAAGGTAGTTTAGACCTGCTGCCATTCTGGTGAGCTGACCAGATGTCCCGTTTGAAACAGGACAGAAAACAATGGTCCTGGCCCGTTTCAAAGCCTACGTCTGGTCAGCCTAGTCTCACTGGCTACATTCAAGGTGTCAATAGGCTGACCAGATGTCCCCTTTGAAAGAGGACAGGACCGTGTTTTCTGTCCTGTTTCAAACGGGACATCTGGTCAGCCTATGCTGGAGGCAGAGTCCTTACTTCAGGCTGCCACCGTCACTGACAAACTAGTGGCCTTCAAGTTACTGGTGACCCGGTGCGCACCTCTGTGAATTGAGGCTGGGAATAACCACACCTGCCCCTCTGAGGTGTGGTGACAGTTCACAACATATCCATTGAAGTGGCATTCATCCTCATTGCTGGGGGGAGGGACCATTGGTATTGGACAAGCTCTTGGGAAAACTTTGGGGTAACATCTACTAAAACTAAACATGTGACTGTTCTGTGACCAAACAAATACGTCCCTCAGAATTCCCTAGAGAAATGGATGCATACGTCCACCAAACAACAGGTACACGGATGCACAGATCCCCCAAGGAAAATGGGAGAATGGATGGATGAGTGATGACACGATGGCACGATGCAATACCACTGAACAACTGACATGTTCTCTGCCACATGCCAAAACACGGCTGACTCCCCTTTGGAACACTGTTGAGAGAAAAATGTATAAATATGTGCCCTGTTGGTGGCCCATTTACATGAAATTCATGAATGAGCAACAACAATTTCTGGTGATAAGAGTCAGGAGGGTAGTTAGAAAGAGGTCGTATGGATAGGGGAGCGGCACCAGGGAGCCTTTTGGGGCACCCCAAATCAACAAGACTGATTTGCTCACTCACTCCCTTGCTTGGGGAATAAGCATTTAGTGAGTGTCCACCGTACTTGAAGACCCTCGTTCCCAACCTGAAGTTCAATGCCAACAATAGAAACCCATCGCCGTGTCTCCAGGGGGCATAGCCATCCTCAGAGAGTTCCCCCACTTTACCTGGCAGGAAGCGGTGGGGAGAGATGGCAGGGACATTCATCCGAGCAGCAGACCTCTGTACCGACTGTGCCTGCGGTCACGAGCGCCACTTAGCATTCCATCTCAGCAGGCCTGGCTTGCGTTCATCAGGATCACGTGGCCAGAACCATGTGTGACACTTGGAAGGTAAAGGACTTAAGCCTCCATGTCTCCCTGCCCCGAGTATCAGCTTTGTCCTTCTGCTTTTAATGCCCTTATCTCGTCCCCACACTTGCTTTTCCGCGGAGCAGGCGCCGTGGGAAGGCATATTATCAAGGAGAAGCAGGACGTGCCGCAAGCCTGCGTGTCGAGCTGGTGACCCCTCTGCCCCGGGGGCCCGCTCCAGTGGGGCGCAGGTAGAAGTGAGAAATGCCTGAGGGGGAGAGCAAGGCTTCCCCCAGCCACTCAGCCTCCTAAGCCGGGTCCCAGGGAGATCTCTCCAAAATGCAAATTGGATCAAGACCGTCACCAGCTTAAAACACTTCCATGGCGCCACACCAGTCACAGCATGGACTCCCCCCTTTGCCCACCCACCATGGAGAACCAGGGCGGGCCTGCTTTTCTTGCCCATCTAAGCCATGCCCATGCTGCTGCTTCTACCTAGACCCACCCCCCGGCCACCCCCGCAACAGTCGGAGTGAAGACTCCTTCTTGTCCTTCAAGACTCTAAGTGTGTCCTCTTCCATGAAGCCTTCCCTGACCACCTAGTTGTGCCACCACCAAATTTTGTATTCTGTCCCCACTAAGAAGCAAATTGTGCCTCGGGTATGGGTTTCTTTTTACTCGTGGTATGTCTTTCCTCGTAGACCGTAAGCCCTTTGAGGGCAGGGCCTGGGTCTCACTCATTTTGTACGTTCTAACCTTGAGCCCGGGACGCAAGGTTGGGGAGGGCGGCCGGAGGCAGGGAGCAACGAGGACGGGGGGAGGCAGAAAGGGAGGAATGGAGGGAGAGGGTAGGGAAACTCCACGCAACCTGGGGGGCTTAGGAAGACTTTCTGGAGGCTTTTCTGGTGGATCGTCATGGATGGCTAGGACTCTGGACGGTTCGATTCGAGGGGAAAACTCGAGTACATGGGATGACCTTGAGTGAGGGTCTACAGTCACGGAATACAGCACACGGAGACTGAAGGACCAGGGTGGGGGGCGTGGCAAGACGGGGGCCACTGCCAAGGTGGAGCCGGAGGAGTTTGCACTCTACTCTCAGGTCACGTGGAGCTAGTGAAGCAGGTTCACAAAGGGAGAGTGTGGGATAAGCAAGCGAGGCCGACACGCTGGAGAGGGAATAGCTGCTTGGATAATCCAGAAGCTACAGAACGAGGACACAGACCAGAGCAGGGGTCCACAAGGGACATGCCAAGCGGAGAACACATAAGCTTTGCTGACTCAGACTGGGAGTAAGAGAGGGGACTGCAAAGGATGCTGGGGCAGGGGGAGGGTGGCGATGCCTTTGACTATACAGGGAGAAGCAACGGAAGAGGTGGGGCAGCCAGGCAGCTCCGTGTCAGCTGCTGTGAGTCCCCACGACACACCTGGGGTCGGGATGTCATCTGTCTGCACGCTCCCCTCTTGGGACCACGTAGCCATTACTAATCAATGGCACCACTCTTTCCTGCTGAGGACAGAAGTGGCTTTAGCACCACTCCTATCTGACTGATGTCCCTCCGTGCTGAACTGCGTGTTTCCTGTACCTGGTCACAGGCATCATAGCCTGGGCTCAGGGGGCTGAGAGCTAAAAGCGCCTGGCTGACCTTCACTTTACAGAGGAAGCTGAAGCCTTTGGAGACCTGGTGGCAGAAGCGGGGACAGAATCCTTCCTCTGCACCAAAGACCTCCGCTCCTACATTCTGCTGCCCCGGGCGTGTGAATCAGGGCACGGGCGTGTCCGCGCTCACGGTAATCATGAACCAGAGCACCAGTGACCAACCAACGGGCCCCAAGAAGACACAGGCTCCTTTGATTGTTTTCCCCCTCTAGAATCTGGCCTCAGACCCTTGTCAATTCCCAGTGGGAATAAAGGCGGGTGAGTGGGCGTGCAGGCACAGGGTGTGTGGAAGGGGACAGGACCGCGGATCTCCTGCCTCAGTCTTTAGATCCATCCCTCTAAACAACACGGATCGCTTTTGCTACATTCCAAAAGGTGGCAGCATGCCATTAAATATTCATTTGCTGCTGAGGCTGCAACAGGGAGCGTCCCACAGAATTGGTATGAGGAGGAAGTGAAGATGCCCAGATGGCCAGGAGTCGGGACAGCTGGCGAGCCTAGCACTGACGGGGGGCTGGTGCCTAGGGAAGCTCTGAGCCCTTTCCTGAGGGATGAAGGGAGGCTGCTGGGCAGAAAGACTTCCCTGAGACAGGAGAAAGCTAGACTCATCTCAGGACTTTCATAGCACAGTATCAGGGGTAGAGAGACCCATGCTGATGATGTCAGGTAACAGCCCCTCCTCAGCATCAGCAGGACCTGTGACATGTTTCTGACCAACAGAAAAGGTGAGAGGGATGCCACTCCCATGATTATGTTAGAATGTATATGCAGGGGAACCAAAAACAAAAACAAAAACAGAATGATCTTCTGGAGGGCGGGCCCCTTGTAGTACAGGCTTCCCCCGCTAGGTGAGTGTCCTAGGGACCCATCTGCATCCATGTACCAGCTAGCGGTGTGAGAGGTTGCGTTCGGCTTCAGGGAAGTTTTTCTGGAGACTCTTTCAATGCATTTGTGCATTTCCTGATGGTGATTTACATACAACGTGCAGTGTGACAACGCACCTGCGCACACCACGCTGAGTGATCAGCAGTTTTTGACCAAAAACAACATGACCCCCATGCCCGCACCCTCCCTATTCACCCAATCTCACTCTGAGTGACTTTGTTTTTTGTTTCCCCGGATGAAAGAAATCCCCAAAAGGAAATGTTTTTCTGATATGAATGAGGTGAAACAAAAAAACAGCAGAAGCATGAAAAGGCATCAAAATCGATGAGTTCACAAACTGTTCTGAGCCGTGGTTAAAGCATCTCCATGGGTGTAGTGCATCCAATGGAGAGTATTTTGTAGGTGACCAAAGTTTAAACATGTAAGAGTAAATGCACAATTTTTTATAAATAAATTCTGTTTTTGGGGGTCCCCTCTTTGATGTAAAGACTCCGTCTTGCTAACATGTCATAGATAGACCCTCCTGCGGACCTGGAGAAACCACAATGTGGACGACCTGAGAGGGGACTGTGGCAGCCTCTAGGAGCAGAGGGCCTCCATCCTACGAATGCAAGGAACTGAATTCTTCCAACAGCCAGTGAGCTCAGAAGGGGACCCCCAGCTCTAGATAAGACCCCGATCAGTTGATGCCTTGACTGTGGCCTTGTGAAACGCTGAGCAGAGGACCCAGCCATACCATGTCCAGGGCCCTTGACACATGGGTAATAAATGGGTGTTGTTTGAAGAGAAGTTTCTGGTGATTTTTTATGTAGCCAAAGGAAATGAGCACAAGTATACTTCTGTCACAGAGAAGGGTAGCGGTTATAAGGTGTGGCTCCGGGATGGGTAGAGCAACGTTGAAATTTGGGCTCTGCTGCTTAACCACACGGTGTCTCCAGTATAATCAAGGAACCAAGAACATACGAGTAGTATGTTGTACGTGCTGGGGCTGGGTCACCTCCACCCTCTTTAGAACACAGTCACTCTTGAGCAGAACCCAGAATGGAATGTGGATTTGCGCATCTCTCATTCAACCTCATTTCCCAAATTTCTCTCATGATGTGACCATTTGACCACAGATGACCCCAACATTTAAAGACAGGTCTATGTCATGTACCCAGTGTGTCACCTCGACAAAACCACTTTGTCTGGTACCTAAGCAAAACCCCAATCCACTCTAATATTCGAGGAAAGCAAGGCTGTCTTAGACGTCTCAAGGGGCAGAAAGGCTGGTCTCCAGCATGGCATCCTTCAGTCGGATCTTTCCAGGTAACTCTGATCAGATGTGATTGCTTTTCACCTCATGTGCTGACTCCAGAATCCACCCCTATCGACCACATTCCCAGACATGGTTTTTGCACCACTGAACAGAAAGCCAGGTGGCCTTACCCTTAGCTCAGCTTAGCTCAGGAAATAGTCTAACCAAGATGAGTCCCAGATCCAGCACCATTAGCTCTGACAGTCTGAACAAGTCACGTTCCTCTGAGCCTCAGTTTCCTCACACCTGTGAAAATGGGGTTTGAGATAGTTCATCCCTCATTGGGCTGCTCCAAGGCATAAACAAGAGAATGCATTTGACATGCTGAGCACAATGCCAGGTACTTTCTAGGTGCCCAATAATGTTAGCCATGATGATAATGATGATGGTGATGATGGTGATGATGATGATGGTGATGATGGTGATGATGATGAGGAGGAGGGGGAGGATGGTGGTGATGGTGATGATGATGATGACAATGGTGATGACGGTGATGTTGGTGAAGATAATGATGACTATGGTGATGATGTTGATGATGACAATGATGACAATGGTGATGATGGTGATAACAGTGATGATGATGGTGATGATGGTGATGATGGTGATGATGGTAATGATGATGACTATGGTGATGATGGTGATGATGACGATGATGGTGGTGGTGATGATGGTGACAATGGTGATGATGGTAATGATGTTAATGACGACGACTATGGTGATGATGGTGATGATGATGATGATAATGGTGGTGATGATGATGATGGTGGTGGTGGTGGTGGTGATGATGATGATGATGATGACGATGGTGATGAGGAGGAGGAGGGGAGGATGGTGGTGATGGTGACAATGATGATAACAGTGATGATGATCATGATGATGATGGTGACAATGGTGATGATGGTGATGATGATGATGATCTTATTCTGCATACAAATGAATCACACCTACTGGATCCAGGAAAGGCCCTTTCTGGGAGGTGCTACCAAAGCTGGCAGTCAGGAACTGTAGAGTTGACTGGAACCACAAGGGTAGTGAGTAGAAAGGGTGGTGACATTCCATGGCCTGAGGCATCCCACCTCCTGGGGCAGCCAAGGACCAAACACCTGTCTCCAGGTTCAGTCTTGCAAGCCTCATTTTCACTCCTCTAAGGGGACTGCAGCATTTCCATGGGAACTAAGAATGAAGCTTTCATAAAATGCTATCAGGTGTCCTGGAAACCTCCCTGAGAGCCCGGAACTCGTGGATGAATTTTATAAATAATCGTTATCAATGTTATTATTATTATTACTACTATCAAGAAAAACAACTGCTCACGTAAAAAAAATACAACAAAACCAGAAGAGTCCTAAGAAAAATGTGAAAACCACCAATTTAGCTTAATTTTCCATTGCCTTTCTGACATCTCTCACTGCACTCAGAGAAAGGGAGCTCTATGAATCTAATTGCACATAATTGCCATTGTATGATACATGCTGTATTTCTCACTCAGCAATATGTCAGGAGCTTCTTTCCACGTTAATAAACGTAAGTCCTCATAATGAAATCCAATCAGCAGCTTGAAATTGGACTTCATGGATGCACAGAATTTATTTAATTCCTTACTGATGGATACTGAGGCTGTATCTTTTTTATTACTATTATTTTTGCTGATACAATCATCTTTCAACAAATATACTAATGCAGCTTGTCACTCGTGTACAATCATCCCCAAGGTGGAAAGACCTAGAAGCGTGATTCCTGGGCCAAAGAGTGAACTTGTTTTATGCTTTGAACATGCAAGATAACCTGCCATCTGGAATGGTTGGTCACCATATGCTGCCACCAACAGAGGTCACAATAATGACCGCTTCTACCTATGACAAGTTAGGGTGGGAGGCTGATGCCTGGATTCTAGCCAGGAGGACCCAGAGCAGCAGCACTGTGAAGGTCAGGGGTGGGGAAGAAGGAGAGGGTTAGTGTCATCAGATCTTCACAGCCCATGTCTTAAAAATCTGCAGCCTCCAGTGAGGAAACAAGCAGAAGAGCATCTTTGTTTGCAGTAGAGAGAACCCATCAGCCTTAACAAGATGAGGGTAGGGGCCTGGGAATACCTAGCCTAACCCAAGACAGAAAATCCAAGGGACAGTCTCCTAAGCTCCTGGAAAACAGATCTCAGCCACTGTGGGTCCTATTGTGGGTGATCACACTTAAGGTGGGGAAGTTCAAGGCTCACTTTCCCTTTATAAGCTTCTGTACTGCACCAACTTCAGTGCTCACTTGCCTGCACCAGGCTTCATTCTCCCATCCGCCAAATGGGTTGAGTGTCTCTCTGTTTTCTTTTCATAGACTTCGTGTGAGGTTACAAGAATCTGTGTGAAGCTACAAGACGTGGTTAGTTAGAGATTCTGAAAAGTGATATAACCAACCTCCAAGGTGGCCCCAGGGATCCCTCCTCTAGGTATTTGTGTCCGTGTATAGTTTCCCACCACAATTTCATCCTGGTTGGTTTGCATGAGGGATAGAAGATGGCAGAGGTGACAGCATGTGTCTTCGGAAGATAGGTCATAAAAAGCATAATGACTTCTACCTCTCTCTCTCTCTCTCTCTCTCTCTCTCTCTCTCTCTCTCTCCCCGCCCCTCCACTAGATTTCTTACCCTAAGGTAAGAAAGCCACCAGCCATGTCATGAGGACACTCAAGCAGCTTTGTGCAGAGGTCCACATGGGACCTGACAATAACACTATAAGTGAGCCATCCCAGAAGTAGATACTCTAGCCCCAGGGTGTCCAACATTTTGGCTTCCCTGGCCCACACTGGAAGAAGAAGAATTGTTTTGGGCCACACATGAAATACACTCACACTGATGATAGCTGAAAGCTAAAAAAAAAAAAAAAAGAAAAAGAAATCTCATAACGTTTTAAGGAAGTTTACAAATCTGTGTTGGGCCACATTCAAGGGCCGCATGTGGCCCGTGGGCTGTGGGTTGGACGAACTTGCTCTAGCCCCAGTCAAGACTTCAGAGGAGAGACCTTGAGCCAGACTCCCGACCCCCAGGAACTGTGAGAGCATGTGCCTCCTTTTAAACCATGAACGTCCAGGTAGTTATGTTACATGGAAAGAGATAACTGATCTACTTTCCTGCTCCGTGAACCATTTCCCCGTCAACCCAGTGGGGAGACCATTTCACAGACTTGGTGTGAAGCTACAGGGTGGTTCCCCAATGACGGAATGGGTCAGAGGTTGAGTCCAGGCTGAGTGATTCCACCGTATCCACAAAATGAAGACAGAAACAGCACTTACCCCACGGGGTCACGGAGGGCACGTAATGAGAACAGAGGTGAAACACTGGGTCAACTGCAACGTGGGACAAGAAAGTTGGTTGTGTGACTGTTGTTTCTCATCCTCTTTACTCTTCTTACTTCTCTCAGCATCGCAGGTGAACACTTCCTTCAGGTGATCCAGCAATTCATATGTCACACAAATCCAGCCCCAAAAGTCATTTTGGGGGAATAGATAGAGGCCAAGAGGTCGGTTCTTAGAGACCCAGTTAGCACCAAGTATCGTCAAAGATGGCGTGCAAAGCAGGGGAAGCACGCCACGTGGAGAGCACACGTGCGGACACGGCCCAGGGTCACACGAGCGTCTCCTAAAAGCATTTACTCTCAGCCATTCGCTCGTCACTGTCACAATGTCTTGCCATACCTACATTGTTATTATTATCATACTCTTTTTTTCTTTAAATCAATGCACTTTTTTTCTTAAACATTTTCACAAGAAATGTCCTATCGCCACCACAAATGGAAAGCCAGTATCGCTGGCTACGAGCATGATCGTGAAAGCAAACCCGACGATAACTACAGAATGACAGCAACGCACGTGTCTGGGCTGCTTGATCAGAATCTCATGGTCACCGGCAGCACACCAACAGACCACACTGAGGGACCTGGCCACACACTTACTGCGTCCCAGAGAGGCTGGGCAGGAGTGTCACCAATGGAGGATGCACAGATACCTACATCTAGCGCCATCCAGACATGTGCCCCTAAACCCCAAGTCCGATGCCACAATGCCACAATGCCAGGGTCCAACACATTCAGGAAGCACCCCCATCAGACTCCTTTCTCATTTCTCCCAGCCCCCTGGGGTCCACTCTCACATCAAGAACTAAAGAGACTAACCCATGGCCCCTCTGCTAGTCTGCTCCCCCATATTCGTTCCCCAGGAGGGCCTGCTCAGAGGGGGTGCTCAGCTCCCCTATTAGACACCATGTGGGCCGGGACTCTGGCCTCGGGGGTTCCTAATAGAAATTCTGTGAGTCCCTGGGAGCTGCGACTCCCTCCAAGCCCAGTTACTCCTCCGGCAAGATTGGTTTCAGGTAAAAACCGCTCCTGGTGATTGATGATGGGGACCAAGGAGGCTGGAAAGGACACAAATGCAGTTTCGAAATCTCATCTGGTCAGCAAAGCGCTCGTACTTACTGAGTCCTGGAGACCGTGCTCGGCACCGGAGAGCGGGGCTGAACTGTCAGGTGTGAAGTCCTGGCGAAAACAAAAACAGGCAGAAACAGGAATCGGTGGGGGGACCCACGTGCAGGGAAAAGTTCTAATTTAGGGTAACCCTGAGTCTCTCACCAACCACCTTGAGTCACCATGCATTCATTCACTCACTCATTCATTCATTCATATTCTCTCTCTCTGCCCATTATAACAGCCACTAGCCACATATCTAGGCTGCCCAGATGTCCTGTTTTAAATGGGACAGAAAACAACAGTACTGTCCCCATTTCAAACGGTCCATGTGGTCAGCCTCCTGACACCTTGAATTTAGCCCAGGGAGCCTAGGCTGACCATACATGCCATTTGAAACGGGACAGGACCATTGTTTTCTGTCCCCTTTAATACAGGACATCTGGTCGGCCTTCCTAAGGGTATCTGAATTGAAATGTGCTGCAAGTATAAATTACACATTAGATTTTGAAGACACTATGGGAAAAAAATAACCACACGTAAAATACCTCATTAATATTAATATCTCATTAGAATTTTTATATCAATTACATGTTAGAATGATACTTAATAATATATAACAATGAAGTGTATTATTACATTTAAATATATAAATATATTATGAATATTTAAAATAAAATATTGCAATTATTTTATCCATTTCTCTTTACTTTTTAATGTGGCCACGAGAAGATTTTAAATTGCCTCTGTGGCTCTCACGATGTCTCCATCACGCAGCGCTGGTCTAGATTCTTCTCTGAGTGTGGACACTCCATCCTAGCCTGAGGGCACAGGGGTCCTCAAGGAGCCACAGCCAGTTGCCCTGTCACTGGGTTTGGGCTTGACTTTCTGCTGCCTCACCCCCGCAGCAGTTCATGTTAAGGGAGCACCTGCAGTGCTGCGTGCTTAGTACTCTTCATGTATTTTCTTCACAGGGATCTGAGAAGGCCGTCTCAGTGTCAGCCCCATTTTACAGGTGGGGAAACCTGTCCGTGGTAACTCGGCAGGGATGCAGTAGAGCAGGGCCCGGACCAGAGGTGCTCATGGATAGGTGTTAATCCCCGGCCTCGCTGTGTTCCTCCCCATGCCTCGTGCGTGTCTCCATGGGGCACAGCACCAAGAGCATGTTCTAATCATCACCACCCAACTCAGGGGAGCTGTCCCTGCTTCAAAAGTGCCCACAGGGCCTCAACTCCACACATTTGCCCCCCAGGTGCCCCCCGCCCTCCCACCAGCCAGGGGTCTCCCTCTCCACCTCCCTGAGCCGGCTGTCCTACTTAGGGGACTGTCCCTCCTCACTGGGCTGCTCTTCCTTGCCTTGTTAATGAGCAGCGCCACAGGGAGCCTTCGCCCCTAGGAGGTGAGATGGCACAACTCAGCCTGCGTGCCTTGGGAGAATCTCTCTGCCCTTCCTGCCACCTTTAGACCTTTCTGGAGCCTGGAATTAAACATGCAGCTGCCTGAATCGGCGACACCCCACCCTGATTAGCACAGTCCCTATGTCATCCCGAACCAAGTGGAGGACTCTGTGCCCAACATCCTGTGCCCATTTCCTCCTTACCTGAAAACAGGGACATGTACATAAATACAGTAGACTCTCAGTTAACCGGCACCCACAGGGATTGGTAGATCCGGATAAATGTAAGTAGACTCTCCGTGAACCAGAACTCAAGCAACTGGCACTCTCAAGCAACCAGCAAAATCGCAAGCAAAATTTTTTTACTGGTTGCTAAAGTTCCAGTTAACGGAAAGTCTACTGTAAATAGGTCCTAAGCCAGACTGAGCACAGGCAAACAGAGACGAGAAGAGTGAGGATGATGTCTCCCAGACAAAAGCCATCAAGTGTTACCCTCCGGGGAATTAACATGAACTAGTGGGAGCTCTCAGAGAGCAGTGGCTGGTGGCATGAGAATGTGCTGTTCTTTAAACCTGACATTCTTCAGGTTTACAGAAGGTCAAGACCAAGGCTAATTAGAGCCTCCTGAGTAACGAACAGAAGGTGAGGGGTGGGGGGCACTCCAGCTAGGAAAGGTAGGTGGGGTTGGCACTTTATATGTTTGCTAGGCTACCTGGTCCCACTGTATCCTAAAATGTCCTGGTCACAAGGGTGTGATGCTCCTTGAGAAGTCTGGATGCCTAGAGAAAGAGGACAGGGTGAAGAGCCCATGAGGTTGTCAGAGGTGATACACATTCCCATTGTATCTGGAGAATGCATTTCCAAAGCAAAAATCAAAATAACTCCTTGATCTGTGGATTGATTAGAGGTCATGACACACTCAATCAAACCATGTAGATTCTTGTCATCTGACAGTGGTGGCGATGAAGACCTTTCTAATTATGACTCAAAACAAGTGATTCAAAATTTTGAATAATAATGTTTTCTGCATGAAAAATAAAACCTTAAACAAAGAGTAAGACAAAAAACAAGATGAAAAAATTGTAATTCATAGACTTCCTACACTTATAAAGAGTTCCCTCAAATCAATAAGAAAAATAACAATGTAAATCAAAGGGAAAAAAATGAGCCAAGGAGATATACAGACACTTCACAAAGGAGATGGTGATACAAATGCTTGTTACACACATTAAGAGACTGTGACCTCACCCATAATACGAGAAATGCATTAAGATGATGTATTTTTTTTCCTTTTTATTGAGACTGGCAAAGATGAAAGTTGGGCAAAATGTTGAGGTCATAAGAATGGAGAGAAAGATTTCTTCACATATATTGTGGAATTAAACAGTGGCCAACATCTTCAAAGTTGATAATATTTGAACTAGCAATGCCATGTCTCTGAATTTCTGCTATAGAATGTCTGCACATGTGGAAAAGGGTATTCACTGAAGCAGTTTTTTTTTAATTACAAAATATTGGGAATGACATAAATTTCCATTATTCAGAGACCAAGTGAATAAGTTAGGGTTCATCCAGACACCCTCAGTAAAGACAGTGAGGCAGCTTGATATGAAATGATAAAGAAACAGAAAAATGCAGAGTGGTACGTCTAGCATATCTACCATCACCTGTTCGTTGTTTTAAGAATATATTCATATGTAGCACATGCATTGAAATCTCCATATGGTGGATAAAAAGATGAGTTTAAAAACTGGCTGTCTTTGCAGAGAGGAACCCACTGGCTGAGTAGGGCAGTGTGGTAGGACACTTGTTTTACTCTTCTAACACTTAAATCGTGATCTTTGTATATGGATGTATTTTCAATTTAAAAAATTATTTTACCTTAAAATCACTTCATTTTGAAAAGAAAAATAATGTAAGGGAATAACATATGGTAATACTAGCAGAACGCTTTGGGTATGAAATACCTTTCTTGACATTTTTCTGGAAAAAAATACCATATTTTTCTGTGTATAAGACAATACATTTGTCAAAAAATGTGAGACCAAAATTTGGGGGGTCATCTTATACATGGGAGTAACCAGTTGAGAGGGTTTCTTAATGTTGGGTTAGAAAATTAGGGGTCATCTTATACATGGGGGTGTCTCCTACACAAAAAAATATGGTAACTCAAGCAACGTGGCAAATGACTTGTGATTTCTTTGAAGGACAAGAACCCTGTCAATGTGGTCTGAATGCAGAAATGTTGGCACTAGAGAGAATATTTTAATGTTTTTTAGCAGGAAATTCAAATATAGTACACTCTCCATTAATGGAAACTCAAGCAACTGGCAAAATCTCAAGCAACCGGCAAAAAACTTCTGCCCGTTGCTTGAGAGCGCTGGTGGCTTGACTTCCAGGTAACCGAGAGTTTACTTGCACTTATCCAGCATCTACCAATCCCCCCGGGCGCCAGTTACCTGCAAGTCTATGTAGTGGGCACACAAGCTGCACCTGCCCACCCTGGTCCCAGAGCAGGCAGTACTAATGGAGTGCTGCACTTGCCTGCTGAGCCCAGATGCACTCTCAGAATCCATCCCAACACACTCAGAAATGCTACCCATCCACACGCGCTGACAGCCCAGCTGAAATCAAATCCCGTCCCCGGGTGGGGTAGCCACAGGGCAAAGGCCAGAAATATGGAAGTGGGTCTCCATTCCCAAGATTCTCAAGCAACCCCACCTGGGCCTGGGACAAGTTGGCATCACTAGCTTCTCACCACCCCCGCTGGTGCCCCCTCCAGTGCCCGGCAGCGAGGCAGCCAACTGCCCAAGGCCCGTCTCCTGAAATGTCATCAGGGCCCCGTCTGCCATCTTCAGATCGAACCACCTGGAGCCCGTCTGCGGAAACGCCGGTTAACCTTCAGCAGGGAACTCGGGCTCCCTCATTTCCCCCAACTTAGAAAATTCTGTGTAAATGTCAGATTAAGCTCTTCATTCCTCTGCTTTGAAAATGAGAGATAAAATTTAGCTCCCGATTCCCAGATGTTAAAATCTCTGCTTCTCCCCAGGGCAAAGAAATCAATGTGAGTGAGCTCCGTATTTTTTTCCCTTGGAGCACGACCACTTCCAGCAATTTATTTGACTGACTATGCCTTCTATTACCATGTAAATTGTTTCAGACTGCAGGAAAAAAAAAAGTATTAATCTCCTCTCAGTAAGTCATAAAATAAAGAAATCAATTTCAAGGTCAATTTAGCCCAAATAACACCTGCTGCCCTTTTTTGTAACATGCAGACTCCTCTGAAATGCTAGGCTGTTGTCTGAGGCGTCACATATGCAGCCCCAAAAAGCTGGGCTTCACATCAGTTAGGGAAGCACCAGGGAGACACGGGGCCTGTGGCCCAATGGCTATGTGTGTGAATTTGGGAAGGACAGGCATTCACAGGACTCAGCAAAATGACCCTCTGTGGGCCAGGGCAGGGGAGTGGAAGGAGAGTAGCAATAGGGGTCAGGTGGAGTTGGGTTCAAAACAGAAGTCTGATGGACTAGCTGTGTGACCCTGGGAGAGTTACTTAACCTCTCTGAGCTTCAGAGTCCATCAGTGTATCTGTAAAATTACTAAAATAAGATGAGGGCTAGGTGATCCATCTTGCAGGACCCTTCAACCCAGTCCTTTGTGGACAATGTCAAAGATGAGACACCCTGGAGAATGCACCTAGATGGCCAGGTTTATGCAGCTACTCTTCATCAAGAGACAGGGTAGGATAGTGGTTAAGTGTCCAAACTTCTTTCTTCCACTTCTGCGCTGCATGATTTTCGACAAGATACAGTAGACTCTCAGTTAACCGGCACTCCTGGAGATTGGGAGATGCCAGATAAATGTAAGTAGACTCTCTGTTAACCGGAACTCAAGCAGCCAGCAAAATTCTCAAGCAACCAGCAAAAACTTAGGCTGTTTGCTTAAGCGTGCCGGTTGTTTGACTTCCACTTAACAGAGAGTCTACTGTACTGAACTCTGAGTCCCTGAGTTTCTTCCTCAGAGTAACGACATTACCTGTTTCCACAAAGAGAGAACGATCGTACCCATCGAGTGGATGAGCCAACTGGACTCAGGGAAGCTAAATGACTGGCCCAGCCTGCACGACTTACACGAACAAGGCAGTTCCGGGCCTGAACCCTGGAACCCCTGAATCCAAAGCCACTGTGCCACCCCCCAGGCAACACTGCTTTCCTGGCTCCATGGTGGAGAAGGCACTCCATACACCCCAGAACCTCAGGCAGGAGACCACAGTGCACACAAGACTTTTCCCTCGCAAACCCGGTGGGTGAACAAGGCATTTCCAAGTCAGCTCCTAACCCCTCTGCCAGCACCCCACAAACCCACCCAGGAAGAGGTCACAGAACGGGGCTGGCATCTTCTCACGGGTGGTCCAGGCCCCAGGAGACTGGGGAAGGCCATCTTTAGCACCTCTCCCATCAGGAGACGGTTTATTCTCACCCCACTCCACACGCACCACCCCAACCCTGGCCTTACCTAATGGATGGCCTCATGTAACATTCAGTTTTCCAACCCCATCCAGCAGATTAACTAGGGGCCCTCAGGAGGCCATGATAACCAGGGGCCCCCAAAACATCTTCTTTTCATTTCTGCAAAAACCATATTCCCACCTGGCCATTCCATCAGCTCCAAAGTTATACCACCCAACCTGGGAAACACCTCCACCTGCAACATGCCTGTCCCACTTTGGCATCCCCAGTGCTCAAGCCTGAACCCCAATCACTCTCATAGCAGTGGCTTCCAGGAAGGCCTCCCTGACTCCATTTTCTGTCCCCCATGGACCATGCTCTACTCGACAGCCAGAGGGGTTGTCCCCCAATTATAAACTGGTTCGTGTCACTTCCGTTTAAACACCAGCCCAGCTCCCCATGTCACGGGAACGCTGCAGTGCTGCCCATCATGCATGTGGGGGATGCACCGAGGACTGTAGTCCTTAAACATGTCACTCAGTCATGGAGACACTGGGCAGACTGCACCTGACAACACTAACCCTGATGCAGCTGCAGAGGACATGCCCAGCCCCCCAGGATGTAACACTAGCAAGTCAAACCACAGTTCACTGAGCATTTACTAAGTGCTTCAATGTACGATCACATAGCTGGTTAAGTGGCAGAAGCTGGAAGGGGAATGCCCCAGTTCTCAAAGTCCCTTTTTCTACAAACAGCTTCATGGAGATAAAATTCACGTTAACATACAATGCGCTCATTTCAAGTGTACAATTCAGTGGTTTTTCATTCATTCACAGATACATGCAACTATCACTACAGTCATTTTTAGGTAGGCTGACCAGACGTCCTGTTTTAAACGGGACAGAAAACAACGGTCCTGTGCCAGTTCAAATGGTACATGTGGTCAGCTTCGTCTCACTGGGCTAAATTCAAGGTGTCAGGAGGCCGACCACATGACCATTTGAAACGGGATAGGACCGTTGTTTTCTGTCCTGGTTAAAATGGGACGTCTGGTCAGCCTATTTTTAGACCTTTTCATGACCTCAAAAAGAAACCCCTTACCTTTTAGCTATCACCCCCTATCACTTCCTACCCCCCCCCCACAACTATCTACTGTCTATCAAATTGCCTATTGTGGACTTTCATATCCATGGAATCATATGACAAGTGGTCTTTCAAGCTGTAGCATTATTAGGACTTCATTCCATACAGATGGCTGAGAAATACTCCACGTTATGGATAGACCGTGTTTGTTTATCCACTGATCTGTTCGTGGGCATTGGGATTGGGTCTCCCCTTTGGCTGGTATGAAGACATTTGCGTACATGTCTTACAGGGACATGCCTCTTCGGTTCTCTTGGGTATACACCTAGGAGTGGCACTGCTGGGTCCCATGCTAACTCGGTTTACTCACTTGAGGAGCTGCCACACTGTTTTGCAAAAGTGACTGCAGCTTTTACCTCTTCCCACCAGCCATGGATGAAGGTTCCAGGTTCTCCCTGTTCTCACCAATACTGGCATTACCTGTGTTTTTCATGCTAGCCATTCGTAGAGGGGGTGAAGTGGTACCTCACTGTGGTTTTCACTGGCGTTTCCCTGAGGGCTAATGATGTCAGGCATCTTGCCATGTGCTTGCCGGTCACTTGCATACCATTCTTGGGGGACTGTCTGTTCAGACCTTTTGCCCATTTTTAAGTCGGGTTGTCTTTTTATAATTGAGTTGTAATAGTTCTAGATACACGTCCCTTATCAAATAGGTCATTTGTGAGTGTTTTCCCCCATTCTGTAGGCTGTCTGGTCACTTTTGAACAATGTCTTATCTGAAAGCAGATTGGCCATGTCTGTTTCAGATAAGCGACCAATGGGGCATGTCACGGCACCTTTTCAGTGCTGTCTATGCGGGCTCCCCTGGGGGTTAGGACTTGGACATATTTGGGGGGCCACTAGTCAACTCACTCAACACACAAACAAAAAATGCCAAGACTTGACCCCCACATAAACCAAGTCAGACCCTGTAGTGGTGAACCAGAAGTCTGGGTGGCACTTCCGTCTCCCCAGGTGATGACAGTGTGCAGCCAGGCTGTGAAGCACTGATCTAATCCCCGAGTAAATGCTATGGCTGTCCTGAAGGGGGCTGTGTTTGAGGAGTCAAGGCCACCTCATGGGGGGTGGCAGGACAATTGCAAGCAGTAGTGCCAGATTCCCCGTGGGGAGATCCAAGAACTCTCCATTACCATGGCAGCTCCTAAAACCTCTAATGCTCTCTCCAAAGAGAGACAAGTGAGTAGAGACAGGATGTTTACAAAGGAAAAAGAACAGCTGAATGCAGAGGGCATCCACGGATCCTGGGCAAAGTCTGCAAAGTGTACAAACTGTAACAGAGCCAAGGGGGCAAACAACCCACGTGTCCATCAAGCGACGGATGGATGAACTACCTGTGGTCCATCCACACAATAGAACATGACTCAGCCACGAAAAGGAATGGAGCTCTGACACCTGCTACAAACATTATGCTAAGTGAAAGAAGCCAGTTACATATTGGGTGATTCCACAGGTATGAAATACCCAAAACAAGCAAATCTGTAGAGACAGAAAGAAGACCAGTGGTTTTGAGGGGCTGGAGAGAGAGGGGAGTAAGGAATCGCTGTTTAGTGGCTACAGGGTCTTGTTTGGGGGAAATGAGTATGTTTTGGAACTAGACAGAGGCAGTGGTCGCACAATATTATGTATGTGCTGTACATATACCACTAAATTGTTCACTTTAAAATGGTTCATTTTATTTTATATAAGTACCTCAATTTGAAAGACCAAAACAAAATCCCAACAGACCAGACTTCCATTCTCTTTTAGTGTCTCAACCATTTTTTTTAATGAAAATAAATATACCGGGAGTGCCAAAAAATGCATACACATTATAAGAGATGTTATCTATGTATTACTTTTTGAAGTTGAATTGAATTACAGCAGCAATGTGTAGTATGATGTTTGCTGAAAAGATGCCATTAATCAAATGAACGCTAGTGTCACCATGCGACAGGCAGGACAGTCAAAGAAAATAGCAGAAGCACAGTTGTCATTCAAGGAGCACAAGACCATTTTGAAGTGGTATTTGAAATTTGAGAATGTTTGAATTTCTCCCACACTGTCCTGACTTAGCACCCCTTGACTCCTACCTGTGGGGGACCTTAAAGGATGTGGTGTACCATAGACAACCGGCTACACTGGTGGTACTTGGGGGAGAAACTGAAACGGCAGGGGCAGTGACACAAGTGGGCACTTTGGTCAGCATTGCTCAGGCAGTAGTTCGCCATAATCAGAAGTGTCTGGACACTGATGGTGACCACTTTGAGCACCTCTTATAATTGCAGAGTCAAAAGTGGCTTGTATTCATCTTCTGTTACAGGTTATTGAGTATTACAATTTTAATATAATTTTTCCTTTCTTAAAATATGTATACATTTTTTGGGCACCTTCTGTATAGAACCACAGGCTTCTACATACATCCATACCATCAAGAGGGGCTTTCGCTTCTTTTCATCTCCAAAGCCATTAAAATTAATAGGGTCTGCATCAGGAATGTCTAATAGAGTTACCGACTCACTGAATCAAGAAACAAATGTGAGCGAAGACGTCAGTGCAACAGGAATTTCAATCTCAAGGCAGTGCGTGAGGTGCAGGTCCTGGCTCATCGGTGGTGCAGGGACAGTATCTGACACCTGAGGGTCAGGGACACCCAGGAGAGAACAGCCCACCTGCCCGTGCTGCCATGCAAGGGGAGATTTTCGAGAATAAAAGCCAGAGAGGGAGGATAAAAACCAGTCGGGGAGAAAAACGACACTTCACTGCTGTGCCCTTGTGAGGAAACTCACGGCATGAATAATGTCCATTTGCGCGTGGGCAACAATATCTGAAACAGACGTAATGAGACGAGGGAAAATGGGACACACAGACGTCTGCAAAAATGCTGGGAAACGCCGTGTGGAGATAAAGGAGAGCATTCGGGATGCAAGAGGAACCTCGGACATATTTGCTGCGGCTCGGGTTTTCCCAGGAACGCGAACAGCAGGGGAATGGTGGAAAAGCAAAGGGTTATTGCAGGAGCTTTTGCAAAATAAAGTCCGGAGAAGGGCGAAACGAGTGAAGTGTTAAATAAATACTTCCTGAATGGACTCACAAAGGAGAACACTGAGATTGGGATGTCTGACAAGGGCTCTTTACCCATCTGCCCAGGATTTCTTCAGGGTTCCTGAGAGAGAAGCTGTCAGTAACCCCTGTGACATCACAGGCCATCTGTGGCAGAAATGGGATAGTTGGGGCCTGAAGCACTGGGCAGGCTGATTAAAAGGACGTGGACCGTCCTCAGTGGAACCAGTGATGCATGAGCTCTCTGGGCCAATCCGGAGAGAGGTCTCTGGGAGGGAAGAGGCCACCAGCCACAGAATTACTCCATCGCAGGGGTTAAGTGTGCGGGCTGGGTATTCAGGTCGCCCAATGCTAGAGACCCTGTCCTATCTCCTAGGATACCTGTGACCCTGAACTCATGCCATTTCCTTGAGACTCTGCGTTCCCATCTGTAGAATGGGAATAACAGTCTTCCTCGTAGGAGACTGTGAAACGAGATGATTATAAGCACCCAATAAATTGTGGCTGTTACCCCATTTTACAGAAAGGAAACTGAGGCCCATTCATGGGTGTTTCTGTGCACTGGCTTTTGCTATGTGTGTGGCCTTTTGTGGCAAGGATTTTGAATGAACCATGCCATTAGGTCTCTATAACAACCCACCAGGCTCAGGAGCCAGACTGGACCTCTCCCTAGCTGTGTGACCTTGGGCAAGTTATATAACCTCTCTGGGCCTCAGTTTCCTACTAGCACTTCTCCCAGAGGGCTGCTATGAGGCTAAATGAGTTACACGTGTGAAGGTCTGAGACTAGAGCTCAATAAATGTGGCTATCGATATCATCACTGATATTAGCTCTTCTTATAAACGAAGGCCAGAGAGGGTAAGCAAACTGCCCAAGGACACACAGCTGATGGGGGACACAGAGGATGTCTGTCTGCTGCTCCCATTCTTCCTCCCTGTGCATCACTCAGCGAGCACTTGGGGCTTAACTGAGGCCCGCCTGAAACGCAGCACATGGAGTGCCTTGGGCTAGGATGAGCCCCGGTTCGAGTCCCAGCTCTGCTCTCATTTTGACGTGTACTTGAGGATGTGATCATGAATCGTGGTCATAGACGTTCCCTGCTGCTCCAGTCCAGTGCCCTGCATGGACGATGAGACACTGATTTTGCTAAGCTCTGTCATTGCCGTTGTGCACACAACTGCTCCAGAGGCAGCCGGGGTCCTTGCAGAGACGGCCCCTCCTCCTCCTCGGCCCTGCTCTCCCCCGTGCGCCACGCCCGGCTCTGTGCCCCGCCCACAAGCGTAGCTTCGTGGGAGCGTGGGCGGACACGCAGGGGCCCGGGTGTAAGCCAAGCCCTGGCGACGAGGGCTCCCTGGCGACCATCTCCCTACAGAAGAGCGAGTTGGCAGCTCTTAACAGCGAACTAATTGCGAGTTGGAATGTGGATTCAATGCCGAAACAACTGCAATTAGGAGCCCCCTTCTGTTTGGAACAACCTGCCGCTTAAGCGTGATCCCTGCCTCGCGCATAAAGCCCCATGAGGCTCTCAGTTTGGCTTTCAGCTACACGTCCCCCGCAGCACAGCGTGCTCCGCCCCCTTCCTAAGGCTCACAGCGTGCTCCGCCCCCTTCCTAAAGCTCGCAGCGTGCTCCGCCCCCTTCCTAAGGCTCACAGCGTGCTCCGCCCCCTTCCTAAAGCTCGCAGCGTGCCCCGCCCCCTTCCTAAAGCTCGCAAGCGTGCTCCGCCCCCTTCCTAAAGCTCGCAAGTGTGCTCCGCCCCCCTTCCTAAAGCTCACAGCGCTGCCCACCTCGCGTGGCTTCTCTCTGTTCCTAGCTGAAGCCCAAACGGCGGGCGACAAGGCTGTGCTGTGGTCAGCCACAGTGCCCTCTCCTTCCTCATCCTCTTCCTCCACTCCTTACCCTTTCTCCCTCGGAGCTCCAGCTGCACCTGCTGTCATCCCCACTTGGAAAGCTCTCTAGAGCCATCCTGCTGTTGCAGTCCAAACGTCACCTCCCCCGGGAAGCCCTTTGTGATGCACCACTCTGGGTAAGAAATCCCTGCGACATGCTCTTGCAGCGTCGTGTACATTGTGGCACTTCCTAAAGCCTGCGATGATTGACTTGCCTTAATTATCTGCATTTGCATAGTTATGAAATGATGACTGTCCCCCTCAGAACTGTGTCCTACCCATGCTGCTTTGTGCCACCCCCTGCACAGCCCCCACCGGGAACAGTAGGTCCTCAATACGCACGCGCTGAAGGAACAAGTGTTTAGTCATGCCAATGGCTTCTTCGTCCCAATGAGTGCAGCCTGCTTGAGGTGGGAGCTGTCTTAGCAGACTGGGCGGTCCTCTGTAGGACCCAGCACAGTCCCCGGCACGTGGAAAGTGCTCAGTCTGAAGTGGCAGCGTTTTGGTGCAGACGCATGCTTGAGCTCCTATTTTTGTTTTGTCAGAAAAGTGCAAATATGTGTCCGGGGCAGCCCTGCCCCCTCCTGCTTTGCATCTGGTCACGCGCAGCCTCTGAGAGTTGGTGGTGCAGGTATTTGCGCACACCTAGCAGGGTAGATGCCACTACCCGTCCCCCTAAAGACCCGCCCCAGCCCGGCTCACGCGGTCATGCCTTGAATCATTGCAGCCTGCGGACCTCCTCGGAAATGCCAGTCACTTGGCCCATCCCAGGAGAGCTCTGGCCTGTGGTCACCTGCTGTGAGACTGGGAAAGGACAGGGGAGGACCTGCCTGGATGTACCGGTCCCACTGTGCAGTTTAAGGAAAGGGACCATTAACATGGGCTACGACATAAATGTAATGCCATCTGCTGAACGGCTCCCGCGTCTGGGCTGCCCTTGGCAGGAGACCCCCCCCCACACCAGTTTGCCTTTAATTAAACCCGAGGGCAGGCGCGCCCACCCTCTGGCCACTGGTAGGAGGGGAGGCACTGCCCTGTGAGCAAAGCCAGGGCAGCACCAGGCCCTGAGCTGCCCTCGTGGGGAGCTCAGCACCACACAAGGCAGATGCTTGGAAGCTGAAAGCCTCCGGGGGACGGTGACACACACTGAGGCAGGACCAGCTGGAGGACCAGCCAGCCAGGCAGCCCTGGCCTTGGGCTCACGCCCGCCACACTGGCGGCCTGACGCCGGGCAGCAGCCAAGTCGCTGGGGATTAAGTGGGACAGTCTGTCCCAGCACAGGGAGACGGACCACTTCTCCCAGCCCTTGAGAAGCCCCTCAAGCTGGTCGGCACGTGTCCCAAGAAACCAGAGCCCCACGAAGCCGAGTCCCAAGCAGCTGGGGACGTTCTCCCACCAGCTCCATCAGCAGGCAGTCTCTGCAGCTGGTCTGGGATCAGAGCCCGTGCTCACGGGAGCCGCAAACAGCAAGGCTGCACGCCCTGCCTCTCCGGGGGCAACGTCGCCCACCTGCCCGTCGTGGGGGTCCTGCCCGGTGCCCGATAGCTGTGGGCGTGAGAGGCAGGTCGGAGCCCTCTCCCAGCTTGGAGTCTGTTGTGGGAGGTGCTAAGCAGGTAACCACAGAATTGCAAAGGCCTCCACCGTAGCATGTTTTGTTACCTTAGACACGTCTGGGTGTCACCGGTTGTGTGCGGTCCCCTCCGTCATTCTCGACCTCGCACACGCCCATGCTTACGGGTTCCACCCAGCGGACGTGCAGGCGCGTCCCCGGTTCAGACAGCTGCTGTTACTGCATTCTCACCCGCGGAAGAGCTTCCTCCAATTTTTGGGAATGTTTGGAAAAGAAGGTGAAAAATTCAAAACTCAGGCCTCGGCTGGGAAGGCGATCCCTTAGGGCGGTACCCCACGGACAGCCTTTGGTCTCGGGGTCGTAATGCTGGCCCCAAGCTTCATCACCCGTAATGGCCTTCTTTCAGAAGCCCTCACCTGGTAAGAATGCAGTAACAGCGCTGTCTGAACCGACATTGTGGGGGTACAGGAGTAAATGGGGAGAACACAGCAGGAGGCTGCAAGGGGAACCCAAGAATCCAAGATGCTGGGGACGTGCGTGGACGGGGCGGGCGGAGGGGGAAGGGTTCAGCGAGCGGCTTCCTCTGAGGGGACATTCACGGGCTGTGGGGAACGAGGGTAGAGGACAGGATGGCTCTGGGTTTCTACATGAGCACCTGGGGGGCCTCCTGTGCTGCTCCCCGAGCCAGGGATCCCCAAGTTGGGAAGAAGATGGAGGGCTTCTTTGCGACCTCGTCAGAGAATAGGGGGTGTGCATGCTTCACGCACTGGGGGTCAAGGAGACGAAAGCAGCCGGCCCCACGGAGTTTGAATCTCCATTTAACTTCACTTCCTACAGGGTTCATTACTGGTGCTTCACGGAGGGGTTCCCGAGGATTCCTTCAGGATCTGCTGAGAACCTTGAAGGCCTCAACACTTACAGCTGTTAGAACTAAATTAACAAAGCAACAAGGCAGCCTTCTCTTTTTCTTTTGTTTCTTTCCGCCCCGTGCCCGGAGTCACTGTGCGGGCATATTTGCAGAAAGCACCTGATCCCCCGGCGGCTTTTCACGTTTTGAAATTGACAATTCTTTCATTCCAGTCAATAAACTTCTAAATGTCAGACCGTGGATGGGGGTGTTCCTGGTGGGGTGTGGGGCGTCCAGGGTCCTTTTTGAGATTCAAGAAGGATGAAGGAGCTGAAACATCTCCCTCTCCCCACCCCATGCCCCACCTTTTACACTTACACACACACACGCACACACATGCACCAACAAATAAAACTTGGCTGACAAATGAGAGCAGATAAGTAGAAGCTCAGGTCCTCCACCATGAATTCCAAAACTCAAAACTTCTTTGCAAGCTGAACCTTTCTGCTGAGATCTTAACTTGGGTTCCTGTGATGGCAACATCTCCATGACCTACTGTGAGACTCAGTCTATTAGGTTGAACCAAAAGAAATCTCCAACATTCGGCTGGACTGTTTTTGACCTCAAGAATAACCATTCACCGACGTAATGACACTTACTTATCCCACTTAGTGTGCCATGGACTTTTCTAGCAGAAAGGTTCACGTGTTAGATTATGGAGTGCTGCCCCAGGCCGCACAGGAGGTGGGGTGTAACGTACAGCAGAGGCAGCTCAGAGCCTTTCTAAAATCCCCAAAACGATGACTTCCAAAGCACACCTGGCCCCGGGGAGCGCACACCTGCAGGAGCATAACAGTCACGAGCACCTTTCCTTGGGAAAGGCTCTGCGGGGCAGACGATTCAGCTGGGAGGCGGATGTGAATGGAGTGCGTGAATGCTAATTCGTGGGTGCATGTAAGGCACCATTCTCCCCCCACTAAATTTTAGCTGAGGAAGCCCCTGCCTGCTTTAACGTAATGATGTTGGGGTGAGGCCTACTCCCAAAGAAGGTTCGTGCCTCCCTAACACCCCTCCCCTGAAGGAACACCCTGCTGTAGCTGCGCAGACGGGCAGCTGTTAGTTCCAGAACCTGGGCAGCCCAATCGGACTCTCAGGACACCCCACGCCTGCTGCTCCCCAGGACCTCGGGGAAGAGTTACACGATCCTTTCCTTTGCGTGAACTTGGGGGAAATGTGTGATTTGACGAAGACATCCCACGTGGGGACACTAGGAGTGCTCCATGAAGAGAGAGAAACCAAGTTGGAATCTGTGCTGACAGCCTCTTAGAACCGACAGCCTGCACGTGGGAGGGAGCAGGGACGCGGGGAGAAGGGAGGGGCGAGAAGGACGTCAGCAGAGGGTCCCCACGGAAATCCATCGCTTAACTCCTTAATCTGGGCCCACGTGCCGTAATAAGCCACTCTTAGACTTAATAACTCCTCAGCACCCAATCGATAGCAGCTCTGAGCCGTCCCTTCCCTGTACTGAGTCTCTCGCAATCACACACTCCGGCCTCTTGGGCCCCGTGACACCCGCAGCTGCCCCCCATTTCCTCCTCCTCGTGGCCACGTCGACCTGGCAGGCGCGTCTTTGAGAAACGAGCTTCGACGGGGACTCCCGTGATGGAAAAGCAAGAAGGGACCCGTGAGTCGGGGTGGGGGCAGTATCTCCAAAGCCACCCAAAAGGGGCGCGGGCACGTCTCCTAGTTCCTGCTAATGCAGAACATCAGCCTGATGGTTGGGAGAAAGGGTCGCGATGCACAAACAGGCCCTCCTCACTTAACCACCGCCCTCCGTGACTGCCACCCGGTGGGTGAGCGAATTGGTTGGTAAGCGAGGAGCTTCAAGGCGGCTGCCCTGGGGCGTGTCCTGGCGCTGTAGGGTGTATTTTTTAGTAGCTGTCACAGGCCACCACACTTACACGTGAAACACACGGTCGTGCGTGATCGCGAACGCTCCGTGTAGTGGATCCTAACCGACTGCGGGAACGAGACAGACTGAGAAAGGGGCTTCCCCGCGCTGGAGAACAGGTCGTAAGTCCGAGCGGTCGTTAAACAGGCGGGTCGTTAAGTGAGGAGTGGCTGTAGTTATAGGACGCGCCTGGGAAATTATCACCGTCAGGCCACGTGCGGGACTGCTGACAGGTGAACGGAAGTGTTTGTAGCCCTCACCCGGCGGGTGGGGGCTCCTGGCTTTGACTTCTCGGGGGAGCTGGACTTCGGAGTCAGCAGGCGGACGGGCGGCGAAGGAGCAAAGGAGAAACAGGAGGAGGCAGGGGAAGCCCATCTTGGCTGGACTCGGCCAAGCCCCGGGGCCCAAGGGCCCGGCCCCAGGGGCAGCTGGCTCTCTCCGAAGCGCGCGCATCGGCGTTCCGGGGGCTGCAGACTGCGGGTCCTGCCAGCTTTCGGCGCTGTTGCAAAAAAACGGGGACTCGGGCATCGTGGTGCCAGATCCCCTGGGCGCGAATCCCAGCTCCGGAAGCCATTACGGCCCATCGCAGGCACAGGGGCCCCTACCTCCTCCTCCTGCTTGCACAGAGCAGTGGGCAGCCCAAAGAGATCAATCAAGATGAACTGATGGTTAAAAAGAAAATGTGAAAGACCAAGTGCCCGGCTATTGGTTAGGTCTGTACGACCTGGCACTTCCTACTGCTCCGTGCGCAGCTGGAAGCGTCACCCCTGACGGGTCACTCCATGCCTGACATGAGACGTGTGACCCACTTCCATCAGGCACGAGTCGTGGCCAGGGAGTGGGGTGCCAGAAACTGCCCTTTTCTGGGGGACAATGGCCTGAGACAAGCAAGTCCAGTTTTCGCAGCCCTGGGCGTACCGTCCATCAAGTGAGAAAAGTCATACCTGACGGGGCGCTTTTGGGATGATCACCTGAGATGGGGCACACGGAGGACAAGTCACCTCAATAAAATCAGCTGCGCTGCTGCTGCTACCGCTGATGCTGACCGTGAGGATGAGGCCACCGTGCTACAATGACACTGACAACCGTGACAGTGAGGAAGAAGATGATGACTTTCCCTCAATACTTGATTTCTCAGAATTGATATTAAGACACTGACTATCCCGAGGGAGTGCTTTGGGGCGTTTTGAGGACAAAGGCAGCCTCGCCACGGTGGTACACGACACGTTCTCTTCCCAAAGCAATTACGCCCCGGTGCTCGCAGCAACCGCAAGTGAAATCCCCCAGCAGAAGCTGTCGCGCCACAAGGTGAGTGACCCTTATTATCACCAAGTGATTAAAGTATCCATTCGCTAGCGGGCTAGTCCGGGGCACGGGCCCCAAACCCATTTAGCACGGTATTTATCGAGCGGCAGGATTTGAACAGCAGGCCCGGGCCGTCACTGCGGCTCCCTGCTGGCCTGGTGGAGCCCCCTCTTCGGGAGCCAACGCTTTCTTGCAGAAAGGAAACAAAACCAGGACTTTCAGGAGTCTCCTGAGAGCCCTCGCTCCCCTGATTTCCCTACAACAGAGCTCAGAGGGGCGGGGACTGAAATGTGGAGGAGTTAGAGAAGCCGAGACCATCACCAGAAGAATACAGGCAGCAATTTCCTGGAGTTCAAAGGCAAAAGCAGCTATTGAGGTGTGGCAGGCCGGGCCTGGGGGGACAGCGGGCTGGCCGGCTGAAGGCTCTGCCTCGGCACGATGGCCTCTTGGGTTTTCCAGGCAAGGGCCCCTCGCAGCGCTGTTCCTGGGTCAAACTGCACAAACTTCCTTCTTTCTGAGCATTCGTTTCCTCACCTGGAAACAGTGAAATAGGTGTGCTCAGTGCCCGCCCAGGTCCCCGGCAGGTGCAGAATCTGCCATTCTGGGATTACAAAGCTGCCTGTTTGAGTTGTCAGCCTTCCACCAGAAACAATAGGTTAAAGCAGCCGGGTCCAACCTCGGGCTTCCCTGAGCCACACATAACATACGCCGACACTAACGACAGCTGATGAGAAAAAAAGGGGGAGCCACAAAAAAATCTCATCATGTTTTAAGAATTTGTGTGGGGCCATATTCAAAGCTGTCCTGGGCCTCAGGTTGGACTAAACACACACAGGGGCCAAGACGGTGCAGGGGGGCGGGGGTGGGCGTAGGGAGACATCAAGACAAAGGGGGGACACCTCTCCAGGCAGCTAAGATCTAGGCACCCCCTGCTATCACAATGAGCAGTGACTGAACCACCTGCAGCTTATCCTAAAGCGCAGCTTCCCGGGCTCCACCCCCAGTAACTCTGGGGCGCAGGGATCTGCATTTTAATGAGCACCCAAAAGTGATCCCTACCTGAGCTGGGGACAAGGGTCAGCATTTCTAGCAGCTGCCGGGAAGCTCCGACATTCCTTTCTTCCACTACTCACTCCAAATGCCTCAGAATTGTTCCCCACGCCGCTTCCTCTCCCACTGCACCCCAACCCATCAGTAAACCCTCCCCCCTTGACTGTGAGAATGTAAGCAGAACCTAACCCCACCCCTTCTCACCAGCTCCATCTCCGCCCCCCAGGTTGGACCACCATCATGATGACAACCTCCTAAATACCCTCCCTGCACCTGCCCTTGCCCCATATGACCAGGGCCTCCTTCACTAAAGGCTTCAGTACTCCCCATCTCCCACTGAGGAAGAGCCTCCGATGGCCGTCCGCCCCAGGCCACCACCACCACCCTTACCCGCCTGGCCCCATGCCCTCGTGCCCGTCCACTTAGCTCAGTCCGTTTCAAACACATTCTCCTGAGCACGTGGCTCCTTCCACCCCATCTCTCCTGCCTGGCACCCACAGAACTCACTCCCTCTCCTCTTCACGTCTTGGCTCAGACATCATCTCAGTGAGGTTTCGCTTTGCAAAACAGCCAAACTCCCAGCCCAGGGGTCCTCCTCTCCCCCCCTGGGTAGTTTTTCTCCGTGACACTGTTTTATTTTATCTCATTCCCTCCCCAGAGGAGAATGCTTCTCAACCAGGGGTGGTTCAGGGGCCATCTGCCAACGCCTGGAGAGATTTTGGTGGTCATGGCAGGGCATCAGGTGGGTAGAAACCAAGGATGCCGATAAACAGCCTAAAATGCTCAAGACTACCCACCTCCCGTTACCAAAAATGTTGTCTGGCCCAAAATGTCAATAGTGCCGAGACTGCCATAGTGCCTGCCATAGAACACAAGGTCTGCGAGGTCCGAGATTTTTGTCTGTTGTGTGCATTGCTTGTCCCCTTGCTGAGAAGAGCGTTGTGGACGTAGTAGCCACTCAATAAATATTGTTGAAAGCAGTGAAAGAAGACTCTCACCAATCGCTACATCACTACGTGCCTAGCTCTCCAGTAAATGACTGGATCCTTCCCTAAAAGCCTGGGGGAGCTTCTGAGCCATGTTTCCAGTTTCCCTCACCTGGCACAGGACGTGCCTGATAAAAGATTCCTCGGGCTCCAGCGTGGGAAGGACACACATCCGAGGTGTGCTAGAGGCTTGCTCTGCACCGTGAGCGACCCGCATACTTTGCTTTCTTCTTTTTTTCTTTTTGTTGTTAGCGTCATTGGGTGACATTGCTTAGTACCTGGGTTCCAGGTGTGCAATCCTACACTACATCATGTATGTGCTGTGTGATGTGTTCATCACTCAGAGCCAGTTCTCCCTCCATCACCATATATGTGAGGCCCTGTCCCTTCTCTCCCACCCCCTCCACCTCCCCCATACCCTCAGATGACCACTAACCACTAAACTATTATTTATGTTCATGAGTTTTTGTTTCTTTGTTGCTTTCAGCTTTGAGTTCCACAAATGAGTGAACTCATATGGTTCTTGGTTTTTCTGTCTGGGTTATTTCCCTTTGCATGATGATCTCCAGGTCCATTCTGGCTGATACCCAACTGTTAAGAGTTCTGGGCCCACTGTCTTATTTTTTTAAATGTCCCTGAGATATTTAATAAGCATAATACATGAAAAGTTGTTGATGTCCAACATGAGTTTGCCCGCTGGGGACAAACCTGGCCTGACCAGGGATTAAGCTCTCCGGGGGACATTTATTAAGTGGTTGCTGGGGGCTAGGAACTAATCTAAGGACTTGACATGTGCTAACTCATTTAAACCTCATGACCATGTTATCGTCACCGTTTCACAGATGACCGATGGTCAGCTGTTCGTGACGGGTGAGGGGCACACCCCCAGGTGCATGACCACGTGCTGTACCTCCACGCCCCAGGAAACGCCCCTCTGTGAACGTCACTGCGTGGGGGCACTCGGAAAGGCTCCGGCGTGTTTACCTGGATCGTATCTGCAACATGACTGATAGGACGCCTTGCTTTCCCTTTTTTACTAGGATCCTCTCACATAGGAGACAGAATAGGAACCATTCAAACAGAAAGGTCCGTGTCAAGACAGACTAGAAAATGTCCCTTGCTTCTTGTCCCCGCAGCAGGCCATGCGTGATGAAGAGCACGCAGAGGGGACATCAGGAAGGGGACAGGCACCACCATCGTGGGACGCCCCGCCCACACTCCCATGCTGAGAGCTGGCTTTGGAGTCACCATCTAGTGGACTTTGGGAGGTGTATTGGGTCTCTCTAAAGCTCAGTGTCCTCATCTGTGAAGTGGGAACGATAGCGCACCCCTGCCCCCTGGAGCTGTGCTGGGAGCCCGACAAGGTGGCTGATTTACGTTCGTAGCACAGCGCCAGGTTGGAGAGAAGCACGAGCTGTTATCGTTAGTCCTCACAAGAGGTGTCTGGAGCCAGCATCCTTCCCCCCGTTTTACCGAGGATCCATCTGTGTAGGTGACTTGCCCAAGGTGAGACCAAAACCGGACGCAGGTTTCAAATGTGTCTGTGTTGGAGCATTCACTGCACCCCCAGGATGCCCACTCCGTGGGAGCCAGGCGGTCCTCACGAGACATCCACCCTGCCTGACCAGTGCCTCCAATCAGGAGAAGGCTTTGCAGCCCTCGTGAGGACACCTAAAGAAGAGGTGCGTACCCCGCTGAGCAATGTGGGACGATGTGTGGACAAACGAACATCTTAAGTATTAGGGTCACTGAGGAAAGTTCAGGACCCAGGCGGAGGTGTGGATGAAAGAGGAAGAAGAGAAGAGACGCTTATGTGGACGTCAGGTGGGCAGAGAAGGAAGTGTGGGGACACGTGATATTTCCCCGGATAAGGCCATCCCACCCTGATGAGGAGAGCTGACAGTGACGACCCTCGCCCACCTGACATCCCCACGTGCCTAACTCTCAAATTCCAAGGCGCTGTGCACTTTATCCCCGTGAACTTGGAGCGGCTCCTGCGTGCCACATCGCCACCAGCACTGATGGCGAATACACTGACGACACAGTGATGATCGCGTTGGTGGTGATGTTGATGCTGGTTTGGATGGTGATTTCACCTCAACATAGGCAGAGCCCCACTGTCCAGAAGGCTCTTTTGCTGTTAATGTGATTACTCCACGGCCATGGTTTAACCTGGTTGCCACAGACAAAGAAATTACCCCCATTCATTACAGCAAGCCTCGTACGGAAGATGTGAGTCCACGGTGGGACCACGAGCAGGCAGGTCACTTCCCTTCTGGTGACTCAGTTTCACTGTCTATAGTGCTACCCACCTCATGGGCTGGCTGTGAGATTAAATGAGCTTATTACTGGGAATGCCCTCAGAATGCTTGGCACACCTGAAGGCTCACTACAGGTTAGCTATCAGCATCAGCATTTCGTCTGACAAGGGTGCTGTAACTCACAGCTACTCCGAAACGCCGCAGCCCCGGGGTCTGGGTCGATGTGTGGATATACGAGGGGGTACCCAGGAAACAAATGGAGTGATCTTCTGGAGGGCGGGCCCCCTGTAGTACAGGCTTCCCCCGCTGGGTGAGTGTCCTAGGGACCCACCTGCACCCGTGCACCAGCTGGTGGTGGTGTGGGAGGCTGCCTTCGGCGTCAGTGAATTTCTTTTGGAGACTCAGTGCGTTTGCCCGTTTCATGACGGTGATTTACGTGAACCACGTGCAGCGTGACAATGCACCTGCCCACACCACGCTGAGTGCTCAGTTTGGGGCCAAAAACGGCAGGACCCCCACGCCCACCCTCCCTATTCACCTGGTCTCACCCCGAGTGACTTATTTTTGTTGCCCCCAATGAAAAACGTCCTCAAGGGGAAACGTTTTATCGATGTGTGGTGAAACAAAAAACGGCAGAAGCACTAAAAAGCAAAATCGACAGGTTCAAAAACTGTTTTGAAACTCATGGGCACAATCCATAGTTCAGTGGTTAGTGGTTACCTGAGGGTAAGGGGGGAGGGAGGTGGAGGAGAAGGGACAGGGTCCCAAATATACGGTGACAGAGAACTGACTGTGGGTGATGAACACTAACACAACACACAGATGATGTATTGTGGAACTGTACTAACCAATGTCACCCCAATACATTTAACAATAAAAAAATAAAAAACTGTTTTGAGCAATGGAAAAAGCATCTCGATAGGTGTATTACATCAAACAAAGAGTCCTTTGAAGGTGACTGGAGTTTAAAGATGTTAAGAAAAAAACATGATTTTTTTTATAAATAAATTCCGGGGTTCTTTTGGGGGGCCTCCCTTCTCATGTACACACAGCCCTGGATGTATGTGTGTCCACACAACCATGAGGCCACGAGGTGAGGGGTGCAGGTGTCCCATCTTTTCTCTCCCTGGGCAAGGGCTTCATCGGCTTCGCCAGCTGCTCAGAAGACCTTGGTCCCGTGAAAGCCAGTCCACCTGAGGGCCCTTGTCTGGCGTTTCCAGTCCCCCTGATTGCGAAGCTCGCTGTCTGAGGCAGAAAACCCCATGTCTCCAGCGGGTGCAAGTGCAAGGGAGCACAGAAGTGTGTTCAGTGTTCGGTCCCCCAGCGGTGAAGCCGGTTCCTCCTGATGAATTGGGACACATGGAAATCAATCCGGGTCACTTAGGAGAACAACTTGGTGGCTGGTGTCCAGACGACTTGCTGCTAATTTATTACACTGCGATTTGATTACACACACAAGAAGGGAGTGAGCCGATGGGGAATGGCTGTGAGGAAACTGTCTGGTGGCTCATTTGTGAGTGTCTCCCTGGCCAATGTGCAACAAAAACAGTTTTAAAGCACTCTGAGGCTATCCAGGCAGTTTGTCCTAATCATGGTTGATTTTTGTTCCATTCTTGCATTTCTGCAATTTCTAGGAAATGGGGCAAGTTACAAAAACAAAACAAACAAACAAAAAAAACAGCCAATTTCAGGAAGTCAAACCAACGCCGAAATATGATATCCAGAAGAAGTGGGTCAGTACTTACTAAATTACATCTCCAAAATCTTTATTTTCAACCACGCTGTCTAAAGTAAATGCCATCATACGCCTCCCACTTAATATTCTTTACTTCCTGCACAATCGTTTGCAAGGGGCTATTTGTGTGTTCGATTATTTGTCTATTGTCTACCTTCCTCATGTGTAGGTAGACCCACCAGGAGGCCAACGGGGAGCCGCCGGAAGCCCGTGTACACAGGCCAGCGTATTAACCACCTTATAAAAACGGAGAGGCACTGAGGAGGATTTCCCAGCAAGCTCGGCTGGATTAAGACCCTCACCCTCGGGAGACTCCCCTCTGTCACTTCCACATGACACTGGTCTAAACACACTGGCTGTCGGAAGATCCCACAGGACGGCTTACAGAAGACATTCCAGGCAGCTCCTCCCCTACTATCTTTGCAGGATGTTATGAAGGAGGAAAAGTCACTTCCAAATTCCATGCAAAGTGGATCTCACACACACACACACACACACACACACACACACGTGCACGCACACTCGCACGTGCACGCACACTTACACGCTTTTCCTTCTGAGTCCCAGAACATCATGGAGGTAACTCTTGTTCGTTCTGCCCCTGTTTATTTGGCTGACCACGTCACCTTGCCCACACAGTATGTCCCTCAGGTTGCAGCCACTGTAACAAACGCCAGAGGCACCCATTTTCCTGGCATCGCCACTGCTTCCCGCTCACTCGTGATGGGCACAGCAATTGTTCACGTCCTAACAGCACAGTGTCTGGGTGACTGGGACACTTTCAGGTGCCAGCCCTTAACCCTCAGAAACTAGAAGGCAATCCAGGTAAGAAGCTGGTTGTGGCTGCCAAGGCCTCTGACCCAGTGGCATCTCAGCAGTGGGACACCTGCCTCTAATGCCAGCTGAGATGCCTGGCCAGGATGACTGTGCATCAGCTAGAGAAGCCAGGACACTGGAATTGATTCCCAGAATTTACTGGACCGCTGGCCCTGCCCTTTGACCCAAATGCCTGGTTTTCATCTCATAACAAGTCTTCTTGGAGTGGCAAATAATCGATTCTTTAAGTGACGGGTAATTGAGACTGTGCCTTTTGCTTCTGATAAACCCATGGGTCACTTCACATGGCGCAGAAAGGAAGGGACAAACCCAGCACTAGAAGACGGGCTCACTTCCTTAGCAAAGGGGAAGGAATTAGAAGACACAGCCCACACCACTGGGCAGAAACATTGGTATGAGCCCAGGAACAAACCCAAAGTTGGGAAAAGTGGGTGAAGCTGGGATGGGTACAACCTCCCGGCTACAAGGTGAATCAAGCTCCGGGGATATCATGCACAACCTGGTGACTGTAGTTAACGATACCGTACTGCGTAGTTGAAAGATGCTAAGAAAGTAGATTTAAAAAGTTCTCACCACCAATATATATATAAAAAACTACATGAGGCAATAGATATAAACTATGTGGTAACCATTTTGCAATATATACACATCGCAAGTCATTACCTGGTACACCTTAAACTTACACAATATGTCAATTATATTTCCATAAAGCTGGGGAAAGACAGACCTGATATAAGAATAAAATCTATTCTGTCATTTCTTAACAGACTGAAGAAATAGAACAAGCCAAGACGAGAGCCGGAAGGGTCAATACAGCGGGAGGAAATGAAATTTTAATCCAGAGAGAAGACATAATCAGTGGCAGAGGGGACGCGTGGCAGGGGCGGGGGACAAGAAATGCTATTTCTAAGAAGTGGGTATTGTGTATCCGGAGTGGTAAGTAGAATAGATGTGGCTCCTACCCACATCAAGCTCCCAGTCTCGTGTCAGGCACAGATAACAGAAACAAAACAACAACAAAAAAGAAACAACAAGTAAATGTACGATTATAAATTGTGGCAGGAGACAGAGAGCAGCCCGCGTTTGCTAGGGGCTGGGGAAGGGGGCGTGACGTCCGGGGGTGGGATGACTGCTGAAAGTTTCTTCGGGGGGTGGTGATGGAAATGTTCTAAAACCTTCCGTGTGAATGATGATTGCGCCATGCGGTGCATTATACCAGGAGCCACCGAGTTGTACTCTAAGTGGGTGAGTGTGACATGTGAATTATAGCTCAATAAAAATGTTATTTGAAAAGCAAAAGGCTACAGCAGAGAGAGGCCGCCACACTAGAAGCCGGGGATGTGGCCAGCTGTCCCCTAGAGCAGGTCTCTTGCACCCAGACCATCAGGGAGGGCTCCCCCGCAATTCCAAGTTGGAGGACCTCGTTAAGCGCCCCCAGGGCCAGCGGTGCCAGGGTGCCTCATCCTCCCATCCCAACTTCCCCTGGTTTCCTCTCTTCCCCCCAGGTCTCCCCACTTTCTCTCCTGACTGTGAAGAATTGCTCTGTCCACTCCCATTGTTTCACAGTCGCCCCTGGCTCCAGCGTCTCCCATCACAGCCTTGATCTAATGCGTAACCAAAGGTGACAAGATCAAGACGTTTCTTTCCCTGAGTCCTGACCCTGGCGGTTCCCATGTCAGGGGGGAAGGCAGCCTTCACAGCCTCTAAGTGGGATGGCTGGAGGCTCCGGCCCTACTTGGCATGTCACTGCGGATCCCCAATTCCCACGCTCTGCCACGGATGGTGTCCTCGGAAATAAACTGGGCTGGAACAGAAATAAATCTGTACCATCAAACCCTCCTTTTGCTGAACGGTGAGAGGTCACTGTCACCTCACCAGGAGCTCGGGAAGGGCTAAGGACAAAATTAGTGCCGGGCTTTCCAAAGCTCCCCACCCTAGAAATAAAAGGCAGACAATAAACAATCCTCTTCCTCGTGTTCTCACACCCAGGGCACCCCATTGGCTGGGTGACTAAATTAACGAATGCAGGAACCAATGGCAACTGGAGTGACATCCTGGGCAGAAGAGTATGGGGTGGACTTGACTTTCTCACACTTAGGAACAAAAAAGAAGTTCTCACCAGTGCCAGGGCCGTCACCCTAAACTTAAGTTGTAAAAGAAATGAAAGCCAGGATCCTCAAGTAATTTCTAGAAAAATGCAGATGAGAGTAGAACAAGGGACCCTCCCCCCTCAACAGGGGAACAGAGAGGACCAGGGACCCTCATGTAGATAAGGGAATCAAGAGTACTTGTAGGGCAAAGAGCATGGAGGTATATTAATTGGTAATAATAATCACACCAAAGTCTAATATTAAATCAGAATTGAAAATGCATTCAAAAGCTCATGTTGTCACCCTTTCCCGGGGCCTCACCGAGGCCTGACATTTGCATAATGGCTTTCTTTTGTACTTTCTCTTCCCATCTAATTGAGTTGGACTACCTCTGCTAAACAGGCCTTCCAGACATGTCTGTAAGGCAGGAAAGGGGGGAAACGTCTGCCTCCCACAAGCTGGCGTCCAAAATACAGGATTCAGAATTTGGAGTTCTGACCGTGGGCCGTAGAGGACAATGCTCACGTTCGCTTGGAAGTAGTAGTGCATGAGTCTCCTCCCAATGACCAAGAAGCGGCAGCAGGCCACCTCCGTCCACGCTCCCTCCCCTCCTGCCCTCAGGACGTCCGTGGTTACAGTGTTGTGTTGGGTGGAGGGCAGAACTGATAGAAGGGATAGAAGTGATGTCATGTCTAAACCCCCAAATTATAATACAGCCTTGAGGAGAGCCCCTGTCTTTGCATGGCATGAAGCCTATGCATGACCCATGTCTCGTGCTGCGGGGGTCTGCCGGGGGGCCACGACCTGCCCTGCCACCTGCCAGCCCGAATGCCTCCCCTCTGCACGCACTGCACAGCACGCTGCAAGGGCACCTGGGCGCCATGGCTGCCACTACAGACAGAGTGTCAAGGAGAACGGGTGGGTCGTGGGAGATGCCAGCGATGACAAGATAAGGGCGAGGGAGTATCTGCTGGGTTTGGCAGCATGGAATTCACAGGCATCTCGTCCGGGGAAGTCCAATGGCAGGTCCAAGAGTCAACGTGCAGTAAACTGCCACGGAGCATAGCCCACCCCTGAGATGTTTGGATAGAAATGAGAGAAGAGGGATAGAGGGTTAAAAACCTGCTTAGTCAACAAATGTTTACTGCACAGCTCCCAAGCCCAGGCCGTGTGGGCCCGAGTAGGAGGCAGCCTCCCAGCCACACAGAGATCAGGCTCCCTGCCCCCTGGAGCTTACAGTTTACATTAGAATAAAACAAGTAGACGGGCAGTTGCAATAAAGTGTGACAAGTACTCTAGGAGCGAGCAGGAGAAATCATCCCGAACTTGAGCGGTCAGGGCATCCTTCCTGGAGGAGGTGACATTTGAGCTGAGAATTTAAGCATATGCACGAGTTATCAGTCCATATGGAGGGGATACGAGAAGTAAGAGACTCTCAAGCAAATGAAACAGCATTTTCAAATACCCAGGAGAGAATGAATGTATTCATTTCAATAATAAATATTTATTGGTCATTTGCATAAGGACCGTTTTTAGATACTTGGAATATCGCAGGGCACAAGACAGAGAAGATTCCTAAACTCCCTAACGAGTCTCCTATTCTAGTCTGGGAGAGACAGACAATAAACAACCTGATCAGCCAGACACAAACAGCCCCCGTTGGGAGAGCCACACAGCGCAAGGCCCCAGGACTGCTGGACCCTTAAGGGCAAGGGGCCAGCTTGAGAGGTACAGGGGTCACCCAGGCACAGCCTCGAGAGCCGTATCCAGGAGCTGGGCTTAATGCTAACGGCAGCCAGGGACAAAGGAAAATTGTCCCCCGTGGGATGGGAAAGACTGGGATTTATTCATAGTCAGAGAGAGAGAGAGAGAGAGAGAGAGAGAGAGAAGTAAAAAGGAGAAAGCTCACACAGCAACTTACAGGACAGAGGACTCAAGCCCACACATGGAGCGGTCCTTCTAGGAAGGGGGTGCGGGCCGCCCCCTCCTCCCTCAGTGACCAAGCCCCAACCCCAATGGGGCTTCTCAGGGGTGTGGGTTCATCTACCTGCAGCAACTCTTTGGCCGTGTTTTTCTTGTTCTGAGAGTACGTAAATAAGCCTGTTTCCTGATTGATTATCCCACCGCCTGCCATATTTCAAATTTGGGGCTCACAGCCACCCTGGAAGACAAAGGAATGGCCCTTAAATCAAGGTTTACTATGGCCTTTGAGATGTTCCTAATAGAGTTGATAAATCAAAAACTACACAGGCCAGCCCAGAACCGGGACAGGGTGTGTGCTGTGGGCCCGGGTGTTTTAACAAAGTCTCCCCGAGTTTGCTTCATACACGGGTATGTGAGAACTCTGCTCTAGAAGTCTCACCCCTTTGCACTCTCGTTACTACACCTCGAACGAGTCCAAATTACACCATTGGATATGAACTGGGGGCTCTGGCCAGAGAGTTCCCAAGACACCCACTCTCCACTCGGAGGGGGCCCACCGTCTCAGAGTCCCACCCCACACACCACACGAGCAAGTCTGAGATGATGCCAGAACAGAGCCAATGGGGCTTGCCCGAGACCCAGACCCTTCTCGGTGGCCATGTTCAGAATTCCTGTGACAAGGGAAGAGGGGCACCGATGCTACGTGGATTGCATACGTTGTACCAGGCCTTGGGTAACCTTAGGAGCTGCTCTGGTCACGGGGGAGTGTACACAGGCTTCAGACCTCCACCTGGTGTTTCTTAGACCCGTGCTACCTCAGGGCCTTTGCACGTGCTCTGCCACCTCTTTCCCCCACACTTCACATGACCGCCCCCTTCTCAATGGTTAGTCCTCAACTGCAAGTTGCCTTCCCAACCATTCCTCACTGCAGCACCCCACTTGTTTATGCGCATCGTGGACCACAGGGGTAACTACTTGTTTAGCTGTTATTATGCATCTATAAGCTCCACGAAGCTACAGAAGGTCCATCGGCCTCACTCACCGCCATCTCTCTCATCTCCATACCTTGTAAAGTGCCAGACACCCAAGAGAAACGAAAAAGTCTTTTGGAAAATTCCAAAACTTCAAACAGATTTGGGAAATTCCAGCTTACACAATGCTTAACCAGTTTCTTGCCCATAGGAATCCTTGGAGCCTTACAGCAGTAATGGAAACCGTGTCCCAACAGCCAGAGGACAAATACAGGTTGCAGTGTTTCCTCAAACCCATTCGGCCATAGCAACACTTCTATTTTTTATTTTTCACAGCGTCTTTCCCTCCTTAGAGCATCTTAAGCAACTAATGTGCCAAAGAACATTCTTCGGGAAACGTTGCTTTAAAGATCATCTGTGTGCAATGTGCTTAAGGGTGGAGGCTTGGACACAGAGGGGCCGAGCTGGCGTCCCCGAACACCGCCAGGCACCCAGGTAAACGGCTCCCCTCCAACACGGAGACAGCTAGCTGTCCTGGAGACTGTCCCTTCCTCCTTACCGACAAGCAGAAAATGTGTTTTGGGGTTTTTTTTTAAGTTTTAGAAAAAAGAAAAAAAAAGATAAATACTTTCCCATTCTCTGACTAATGTCAAATGACCTAAAAATGTTGCCTCGGGGAGCTCAAGCCATAGAACAAAGTAGCATTTCATCTTCTTCGGCTGACAGCTCAATTTCGGCAGCTGCTGGGGAGGGGGGCAAGCCCCCACCACCGCCAATCACGAATGTCACCATTTATGCCGAGATCCCTTTGAGAGCAGTCCCTGTAGATGGCAGGCTTGGAATTATTCTTGAGGCAAAGCAAAACCGGCATTAATATGACGAGGACCCTCTGCACACTACTGACAGAACCACAAGAGGAAAATGTGTCCTTTAACTAACGTGTTCATATTTCCTCAATATAAATTCTAACACTCTGGCTCAGGCATAAATCATAACAGCAGTATAGAGGAGGGGGGGGTCTTTCTGAGGCATGTATCCACATTTAGCCCAAAACTTTCTGGCCCTCAATTCTCACTTCAAAAGAGCTACAATTGGGAGCTTGCCCTGATAGCACTAAAAGAGTACAAAGTTTTAGAATAATAATATTATAAAAGTTTAAGACCCTTCATGTATTAACAGTTTTCAAGGTTAATGTGCAGCTTTTAAATATTCCGACATAATGACATGCACATTGCCATGCGAGCTCTTGCCCCAAGCTAGGCATGGAGATGAAGATAGAAAAGTCTGGACCTTCCCTTTTTGTGTTTGTTTACAAGGTCCTATCGCTTCTCGGCCTTTTGGCTAAGATCAAGTGTAGTGCAATGCCCTGTAAGTGCTCTCAGGCCTGAGGGTATGTTTGTTTAGCAGCGGTAACGTCAGTGTCTGACCATTACACACCATCTGGACATGGAATCCACCTGCTTGGAAGCACTCTGGAGGGAAGACTTGCAGATTAGGGGGTTCCCTGAGTCAATTTCGAAGTCTACTTTTAATAGTCAATCAAATACATAGCACAACCTGACCTCTGCTCTGAGTCTACACTGAACTTATAGACAGAGAGAAAAGGTTGGCTTCTAACCACTGCTTTGTCCTTGACTAAGCTGTGTGTCTTCAGACAAGTTACTCACCTTTCCTGATCTGCGCTTTTCTTATCTGAAAAATGGAATAGTAATGCTCTACCTCTTAGCGTTGATGTGAGGATTGAACATGGTAATATCTGGGGAGTGTCTAATTCAACATCTGCCGAGATCAATAAACTGACAGCACATATTACAGGGAAATAACGCAGGCACACCCCGAACGTTAAAATCCAGAGGAGGCAACACATGATTAAATGCCCAAGGAGACAGGGGTAATAAACTACCACAGCTCAGAGGGAGAGGGTCATTGTCACGGGCCAGCAATCACCAAGAGAGGGGTCTCGGAGGAGCTGCACGAAATGGATGGCAGAGGCTGTGTGTGTGACACTCTCACCCTGTGCTCAAGTGTGCCCACGACGTTACGTTATTTAGGTTTCATGTGGGGTCTGTTCTAGTGTTATCCCTACGCTTTGAGGAGGAATCCAAAGCTTAGCAAAGTAGCTCACTGACTCAGTGACACCGCTGCTGACAGCAAAGTGCCCGAGGACAGGGACACGTGTTACAGACCACAGCCCCAAAGCGGGCAGTGCGGGCAGCAATGTTGGCCCTGCTTCTAAATGTCACCAGGGAGCCAGAACTTTCTCTGGCTGCAACCTCACTATTGGGGGGTGACCAGAGGGACTCGTCAGAATCACGCTCACTGGATGCCAACATCACCGGCTGCATGACCACGCAACACCCAAGCCGTGTCGGGGGCCTAGATGTCCTTGCACCGATGCCCAGCAGCCTGTCCTGGATGAGGAAGCATCCGATAGCCGTGTCCCTGATGCACAAATACCTCCGCTGAGTTTTCGGGCTGGGAGAAAAGTGCCTTATGGCAGGCAGTCACTCACTTTTCTGAGGGGTAGGAGGAAGTTTCTAGCAAGCAAGGACAACCGAGTGGGTGCTTTAACAATATCATTTAACCCAGGGTGCTCCCACAACTGCAAGGCCCCAGTCAGCTCTCTGCATTTATATTTAATGTGCGAGAGGCAGGTTTAGTGGTGACACGCAGGCAGAAACAAGACGCCCACGGCCTTTGCATGGCTTAGCCCTTCCCAGCTCTGCGGCTGTGGCTCCCCGGAGTCTAAGGGTGCTTGCAGCGTTTTCTGGAGCACCCAGCCTTCGTTCGGAAATCATGGCAGCCCTGTATATTTGGTATCATGAGACCCTTTGAACATACACGAGACTTCATGTGTTTAAATGAAAGCAAGAGTTTTCACTGCCATGGCTCATTTTTAATTTTGATATCCTCATTGGGAAAAGCAAAGCATCATTTATCTAACTCTCCTACTAGAATACAAACTCCACCGGGGCAGATATTGTTGTCTCTTTTATTCGCTAATATATCAGAAATGCCTAGAAGAGTACCTGGTACCCAGCCGGTGCTCAATAAGTCAATAGCTACTTGTTGATTGAATTGATAGTGACATCAGGTCAGTGACTTCAGTTGTTTTGTTTTGTTTCAATGTTAAAAGTCTGAAACAACATCTGAGAACCATGCCTCTGTACAATTCTCTCAGTTTTGGATCAGGGAGCAGTAGAGCCCCCTTCTGCTGGGTAGCTGTGGCCCTCTTGGGTGGCACATGGGGCCGAGAGAGTACTAACTACAGCCCAGGTCAACTCCCAACAGCCACCGGAAGAATGAGGCTGCCCCTTCCGGTCCCTCCCATGTAGCAACACTGCTGGGACACAAGGAGATGTGGGCTCGTGGACTCCCGGCTTAATAACAGTAACCAAACCAAGGGCAGGAGCCCCTATTCAATCTTCATGACATCTGAAGGCTCCCAGAGCCTTCCCCCTGTCCCCTCCAATGTTCCTGTGCACGGTCTTTCACCAAGACACGTCAGTTCTGCAATAACACTTGTCTCGAAAATGTGAATTTGTTTCAATACGACTGATACATTAGGCAACAACTGGAGCATAACACATTTTTTGCATTTGCTTACGTGCGACTTTGTCTGCAAGAAGCAGGGAGTAAATGCAGAATGCTTTAACCTGCTGAACTGAGCCACGTGGAAGTATGCAAAACACGTGTGCACGTGTGCACGTGTGCACGCGCGTGTGCACGCACACAAACTCTAACCTCCCCCCACAAGCTACTCACAAATGACATCCCTTCCACATCAAACTTCAGGTCTTTTGCAAGGTATCATGTGGCATTACTGTAGTGTGGGGGCATTTCTTAACCATTTAATGCAGAACACTGCTATCATTTTTATTAGGGTTCTCCCTTTTTTTAACGTCTCACTGATGAAGGTCGTGACCGATGTGCTCCAGCCCATGCAGTTTTACTTTACAGGAACACACGTGTCACGTTACAGCAGGGCTGACCGTGTCATCTTCCCATTTACCTCTGCATCTCTAAGCATCTTGCTGGCTAAGCCATTTCTCCTACCACAGTATTTCCAAGAATTTGTAACCAAAAGTGGGATTTTATTTTAACAAATAGAACCACCTCCGAGATACATTTCTGACACCTGTTACTTATTGGAACTCTGATATAGTAACATTTCCTTCTGATCAGTGTTACCCATCAGGCTTTGGTTACTGGGGTAACCACTGGCAGACCCTGTTATCAGTGTGGGATCCAGCTGAGATACCTGAGTCCATCCCAGAACAGTCAAACGCTGAGTAGGATAAGGAGGCAGAGACGTTAGCAGGCTGCGAAGAGGGGGCTCCCAGGCTCTAACACTGACTGCATTTCAGTTCCTTCTGATGATATCCCCCATTCTGGGCTGCTCAGGAGTTAACCCTTAAATGCCGGGTTCCTCGGTTCCTCCAGGGACATCTCCCTTTTTGAGAGAAAATCTGCACACCTCTGCTCTGTAGCCAGCTAAATTATGCTGAGCTATTTCAGACTCCACGTAAGTGAAACGACCCTCCGTTTGCTACCAAAGATGATTTTCGGAAAAGCGAAGAGAGGGTGTCTAATGTGGAGGATGTTTCAATGGGCAGAAGCACCCAGGTGGCCCCTCTCTCTTCTTCTAGGCTGAGTCTCACCTGAGCCGGAAATGTTCAGGTGTTCTCACTGGGAGAAAGTTTGATTTAGTGTTCAAGTGTGCAGCTTGGTAAGTTTGGAGACCCAGACACTCAAGACAGTGAAATACTTAGCCCCAAAACTTTCCTTGTGTGCTGTTGCAATCCCCCCCTTCCCCTACTCTGTCCCACCCCCTACTCCTCCCCAGGCACCCAGGGAGCTGCTTTCCATCACTATAGATTAGTTCATGTTTTAGAATTCATATAAATGGGATCAGGTAGGACATAGCCTTTTTATCTGGTGTCCTTTACTCATTAGAAAGGTTTTGAGATGCATCAGTGTCATTGTATCTATAAACAGTTGATGCTTTTTTATCACGGGAGAGTTCGTTCCTTTTATGATGGGATAGTTAGTATTCCATTAGATGCATAGGCCACACATTGTTTCTCCGACCACCTGTGGAGAGACATTTGGGTTGTTTCCAAATTTTGGGAGATACAAAAAAAAAAAATCATGCATGTCTTTGGACTTACGCTTTCCTCTCCCTTGGGTAAACACCTAGGCGTGGGATGGCCAAACCACAAGGCAGATGTATGTTTAACTACTTAAGAAACGGTTTTTCCCAAATTCTTATCCCATTTTGCACTCCTACCAGCAGGTGAGAGTTCCGGGTTCCCTCCATCTTTCTCAGCACTTGGTATGGTCACTCTTTCTCATTTTAGTCATTCTAATAGATGTGTGGCATCCCGTGGCGGTTTTAATTTTTATTTCCCTAGTGACTGACGATGCTGAATATCTTTTTCACGTGATTGTTTGCCATGTAGACCTAATTTGGAGAAGGGTCAGTTCAAATCCTTCATCACTGCTTTATTACATGTTTTCTAATCCCTGAGTTTTGAGAGTTCTTCATAGATTCTGGATACAAGTCCTTTATCAGATATACCATTTGCCAAATATTTTTCTCCCAGTCTGTGACTGGTCATTCCCTAGACAGCGTTCTTCGAAGAGGAGAGTTTTCAGTTTTGATGAAGTTCAATTTATTAATTTTTGTGGGGCATACTTTGGTATCATATCTAAGAAATCTTTGCCTGACCCAAAGTCGTACAGATTTTTCTTCTCTGGCATCTTCTGAAAGATTTATAGACTTGGACTTCAACATTTGGATGTATGTGGGCAGCGTTTGAGCCAGAGGCCATGGCTATTGAGAGCAAATGGGTTTAGCAAGGCTGCCTGTGTACCTGGAATCTGAGGTTCGGGGGTCTTGCGGGGCTGCCAGAACGTGGTGAACAAGGACACTCCGCAGGATGTGGTTTCTGGCTGATTAAGGAGGAAGAGGAAAGCAGCATGGCCTGGGAGGCTCAGGAATCCTAAAGTTGTTGACTCAGGACGAAAGGACGGGGCCAGCAACATTGTTTCACAATTAAGAAGTGACGCCCCTGTTGTTTTGGGGATATAACATAAACCCGCTGCAGACCTGAAGGGTCTCTGTGTCCCCACCAGAGCACAGGGAACCACTGGGTCCCAGCTTTGCTATCTGTCACAGTCTGCGTGTGTCTGTGTGTTTTCCTTAATTCCCCATCGCCTCCCCTCTGGTTCTCTTCTCCCCGTGCTGGTCGCAGGGCAGATGTATGATATATTTTCAGTTAATTTTTGTATATGCTGCAAGGTACAGTTTGGAGTTCATTTGTTCGCATGTGGATATCCAGTGTTCCCAGCACCATTTGTTGAAAAGATCATTCTTTCTCCACCGGACTCTCTTTACTATACCACTGATACAAGTACGAGCTATCTTGATGCCAATACTAGATTGTCTTGATTGCTATAGCTTTACAATAAAGCTCTAAATCAGGCAATGTTCGCCTTCCGAGTTTATTCCTCTTTTTCAAAGTTGTTTTGGCTATTCTATGTCTTTCATTGTAATGATAAATTTTAGAATAAGTTTGTCAGTTGCTACCCACCCCCCCCCAAAAAAAAACCTCTTTGAGATTGTGATTGGCATTACATTGAATCTGTATATTAATTTGGGAGAAATGACATCTTAATAGTAGTCTTTTCTGATTCATAAACATTTCTCCATTTATTCAGGTCGTCATTAATTTCTCTCTTCAATGTTTTATACTTTTCAGTGTACAGACCTTATAAAACTTCAGTCAAATTTATAAAAGTATTCCATATTCCTTGATGCTATTGTAGATGGTGTTTTTTTATTTCAATATCCAACTGTCCATTGTTAATATATAGAAATGCAATTGCTTTTTGTATAATGATCTTCTTGTTCTGCAACTTTGCTAAACTCACATTATTTGTTTTGGTAGATTTTTTTGTAGATCTCATTGGATTTTCAACATAGATCATCAATTCTTCTGCAAATACAGACAGGTTTATTTCTTCCTTTGCCATGTATGTGTCTTTTATTTCTATCTCTTGTCTTATTAGAGTGACTTATTCCACTATCGTGTTGAAAAGAAGTGGTGAAAACAGACATCCTTTATTTGTTCCTTTAAGAAAAAAGCATTCAGTCTTTCACCATTAAATATGATGTTAAATTAAGGTTTTTCATAGATGCCTTTTATCGGGTTGAAGAAATTCCCTTTTGTTCCTCATTTCTTGAGACTTTGTAAAGTCTGAATGGATGTCAGATTCTTGCAAATATTTTTTCTGTGTCCACTGACATGTATTTAATTTTTTGGTTTCTAATATTGAGATTATAGTCGAAAATTCAAATATAACTTGACTGTCCAAAACCTTAATTAAAATGACCCCTCAGTATAGAAGGGGGATTGGCTCCAGGACCCCTGCAAACATCCAAATCTGCAGATGCTCATGTCCCTCATCTAAAATGGCACAGGACAATGCATACAGATAGAAAGGACTGTTTGAATACATGGATGTGACACCCAGGAATATGGAGGGCTGATTGTACATTTATTGAAAACTTCTGCACATAAGTGGACCCATGCAGTTGAGCCTGTGTTGTTCAAAGTCAATTGTATGGCTAAAATGTAAAACTGGCTGTTTGTTCAACTCTATAAACATTCTTGACTTCATAGCTCTAAGTAAAATGGCATGATGTCTTCTGTATTTAAAATAAAAAAAACTGTTTTGAGCAGTAAAAAAGGTATCTCAATAGGTGTTCTGCATCAAATGAATAGTACTTTGAAGGTGACTAAAGTTTAAACATGTAATGGGGTTCCTGGGGTTCCCTGGTGGTATAGTGGCCAGGCTTCAGCACTCTCAATACCGCAGCCTGAGTTCAATTCTCAGCCAGGGAACTATCCCTTCCCCCGCCCCTGCCAAAAAATAAATAAATAAATAAACAAACATGTAAGAATACACAATTTTTTATAAATAAATTCCAAGTTGTTTTGTGTCCCCCCTAAGCATCTCTTTAGCAAAATCCCACAAAATTTTGATGTTATATTTTCATTTTCACTCAATTCAAAATACTTTTTTCTCTTTTCATTTCTTTTTCCACTCATGGGTTATTATGCTGTGGTGTTTAATGTCCAAAAAACTTAGGACTTGTCCAGAACTCCTCCTGTCATTGATTTCTAATTTAATTCCATTGTGAACAAAGAACATATTTTGTTTGACTTGAATCCTTTTAAATCTACTGAGAATGGTCTTCTGGCCCAGTCTAATCTATTTAGCAAATGTTCTGCGTGCTCTTAAAAAGAATGTGCATTCTGTTGCTGCTGAGTAGAATACTCTATGAGAGTTGATTAGGTCAAGCTGGTTGGTTGTGTTGTTCAGGTCTTTTATACCCTTACTGATGTATCCTTACTATCTGCTCTTCATGTCAATTGCTGTAAAAGGATTATAATTTTCTGACTATAATTTGTCTATAATTTTCTACTTGACTATTTGTCTTGCAGTTAGACCAGTTTTGGTCTATTTCTTCTTGGACTTATATCAGTTTTGCTTCATGTTATTGGATGTATAAACATTTAAGACTGTTACCTGATGAACTGGACCCCTCTATTATTATATAATAACACTACTATACATTTATAACATTATAAAATATTCTTTATATCTAACAATAACCATTACCTTGAAATCTACTTTGTCTAATGTTAATAGAACCACTTTGGCTTTCTTTTCTTTACTGCTAGCATGCTGTATCTTTTTTGTCCTTTATCCTTAATCTATTCATGGCTTAATATTCAAAGTAAGTTTCTTATTAACAGCATATAGTTCAGTCTTGCTTTTTTATCTAATCTTATCATCTCTGCCTTTTAACTGGGGTGTTTTGGTCATTTACATTTGTTATGATTATTCGTACAGTTAACTTTAAGTCTATCAGCCAGTCATTTATTTTCTACTTGTCACATCTTTCTTTCCTTTTCCTTCTTTTTCTGCCTTCTTTTAGATTAGTTCAATATTTTAATGGTTCCATTTTATCTTCTTTGTTGGTCTGTAACACTTTGATTTATTTTGACTTAACTGGTTGATTCAGCATTCATGCTATACTTCATTAATTTATCAGTCGACCTTCAAGTGGCATTATAGAACTACATACATACTGAAAATCTTACACTACTATATGTCCATTTCTCTCTGCCTAGGCTTTGTGTTACTGTCGTTATGCATTACACCATTACATATAGTATAATCACCATACCACATTATTGTGTTTATTTAGTCAATCATGTTTTTAAGTGATTTGTGTATGATCCTCATAGTTACCATTTCTGGTGTTTTTCATTCATTTGTGCAGATTTCCTATTTCCATATGGTACCATTTCCTTCTGCCTGAAGGACTTCAACATCTCTTACAGTGTGAGTACACTGGTAATGAATTCTTTCAGCTTTCATATGAGCAAAAAAAGTATTTTGCTTCATTTGAGGAAGTCATTTTGGCTAGACATAGGATTTTATGTTGATAACTGGTTTTTTGTTTGTTTTTTTACTTCAGAACTTTATAAATATTTTTGTCATAATGTCTTTTTTCACTTGCATTATTTCTAACAAGAAATCTGCTGTCACTCTTATCTTTGGTCCTTGATGAGTAACTCATCCTTTTTTCTCTGGATCCCTTTAAAGCTTTCTGTTTTTCAGTGGATTTGAGCTCTTGATCATGATGTGTCTTAATGTAGTTTTCTTAATGCCTCTTGTGCTTGATATTCACTGATCTTCTTTGCATCTCTGGGTTTACAGTTTTCATCAAACTTGAAAAAAATTCAGCCACTGTCTCCAAATATTTTTTGTTTCGCTTTCTCTTGCTGATTCCTTTGGAGACCCCAATCACACATATATTAGATTGCTTGAAGTTGCCAGAGGTCACTGGTTCTGTGCTCATATTTTTTTCTTTTCTTATTTTCTTTTTTCTCCCTGTGTTTAATTTTGGGTAGTTTCTATTGCTATGTCATCATGTTCACTAATCTGTGTGTGTGTGTGTGTGTGTGTGTGTGTGTATGATGGCTAAACTGCTGTTAATCTCATCTAATGTGTTTTTTATCTCTCACATATGGTACATTTCTATCTCTAGAGCTTTGATTTGGGTCTTTTTTATGTCTTCCATGTTTCTTCTTAATTTTTTTTAACACATGCTTCTCTACTGATTCTAGTATCTGTGTCAGTTCTGTATTATTTTTAATGGATTCATTTTTCTCCTTACTTTAGATTATATTTTCAAGATTCATTATAATTTAGCTGGGTTGGATATTTTTGTATTCTTATAAATATTCCTGAGCTTTGTTCTGGGATACAGTTAAGTTACTTGGAAATGGTTTGATCCCTTCAGGTCTTACTTGTAAGATCTGTTAGATGGGACCAGAGCCAGGTTTAGCCTGGAGCTAATTATTCCCTACTGTGGAAGCAGAAACCTTTACTTTATCCAATGTCTCATGAACTATGAGGTTTTCTACTCTGGCTGATGGAATGGGCATTATTCTCAGCCACGGGTGAGTACCAGGTACAGTTCCCTCTAATCCTTATGAGTGGCTCTTAAAATAATTTTTAACTACTGGATTATTAGTTTCTCGAATTAGTCACTGAGCAGACATTGAGCCTTCTGGGACCCTGCATTATCACTAATTAACATCATAGAACCTGCAAAGAAATAAAGCATAACTGTGGCCAACTTGCTCAAAAACTCAGGAAACTAGTATTTCAAACTGATCATTTCAGGCCCCTTTACTAAAAATTGATGTAAATAACAATGGAAGTGTTGGGTGGTCTTTTTTGTCCACTCAATATTTGTTCTTTCATTGTTTTCCAAGACTGAGATGGAAGGTAGCTAGCTATATTCACTAAAATCAATATCTGAGTTATTAAATTGAGATGACTACAAGCATTTCATGGATGGCATGAACGGGGAAGTAGAATTAAGTGACACAGAGTCAATTACTCCTGACAGATATTCCACACTCCGGATCTGACAGTTACCATCACGTCCATAAATCTGGACTCAGATCAGCCTTCAAGAGGCTATTTTCTTGGGGCAGCTTGAATAAAGTCAGTGTATGCACTGACTTTATTCAACTATGGCAAGCACTGCTATTCAGGTCAGTGCTTATTTAAAGATACCACCATTCAATTGCCATCAGCAGAGAGGTCACCAAGTCTATCCCGTCAATTATGATTTTGTCGTAACTAAAATGAAACTCTTTATTCAAATAGCTTTTTAAACAAAATGCATAATTAAAGCAAGATATAAAAATATATATAAATACCTCAGTAAAATGAGATGCTTTATTCTCTAATCCTCTTCATGCTTTAAATCTACATACCAATCACCTAGGGATCTTCTTGAAAATGCAATTCAGATTCAATAGGATTGGAGTGAGTTTGAGATTCTGCACTCTTAACAAGTCCCGGACAATGTTGATGCCACCGCCCCACAGACCAACATTAGTGGCAAAGACCTGGGGTATTTTTTAAAAGATCAGAGTCCAAGATGTTAGTCCCAGAGATTCTTATATGAGAGATCTAAAATCAAACCTGGTCTCGGGATTTTTAACCAACGCTTCAGGTGATTCTGATACAAAGAGTTCATGGGCCACAATTTGGGAAACGCCACCCTAGTCCAACTCGGACTTTCCCAGGTTTTACTAAAGCACTCCTTTCAACTTCAACCAAATTCCTCCATAAAGAAATGTGCACTGTTCCTCAAACTTAGCGTTGGAACACTAAGAGCAAATCAATGTTGTGTACATCAAACCAATACACAAATAAATGAAAGTCTTTGCCCAAATAAGTTTAGGAAATTGTGGCTACTCTGTCCCACTCCTGACAGTTCATAAGGCACATCATCTCTGAAAAGTTTTGTAGTTTTAATAAAAGCAGTTTAACTGATTCACACCAATTTTTTCCAAACATGTTTAAACATGGAATCTTCCACCTTCCTTCTCCTGTGCTTGCCTCTTAACTGCCGGCGGGCTAGAGTCACAATGGCCATCACCAATAAATCAGCAAACAACAAGTGTTGATGAGGATGTGAAGAGAAGAGAACCCTCCTTCGCTGTTGGTGGGATTGTAAATTGCCACTCAGGAAAACAGTATGGAGGTCCCTCAGAAAATTAAAAGTAGAGCTACCATGTGACCCAGTGATTCCACTTCTGGGTGTTTACCTGAAGAAATCCAAAACACTAATTTGAAATGATATAGGCACCCCTATGTTTACTGCAGCATTATTTACAATAGCCAAGATACGGAAGCAACCTTAGTACCCATCTTACCCTTTGTGACAACATAAACAGACCTACAGGGTATCATGCTATTAAAAGTGAAACAAGTCAGACAGAAAATGAGAAATACCACATGATCTCGCGTATATGTGGAATCTAAAAACCAAGATAAATGAACAATAGAAAAACAAACTCATAGATACAGAGAACAAATGGGTGGTAGCCAGATGGGAGGGAAGTTAGGGTGAAAAAGGTGAAGGGAGTACGTAAAAATTGTCAGTTATAAAAACAGCCATGGGAATGGGGAGCACAGCATAAGGAACGTGGTCAATAGTATTGTGTTAACTATGTATGGTGTGAGGTAGGAACTAGGCTTAGCAGGGAGACCACTTCATCAGTTACATCAATGTCTCAGCACTATGTTGTACACGTGAGCCTAATATATTATATTGTATGGCAACTGTAATTTAAAAATAAAAAAGTAAAATTCAGTACTATTGGGTTTTTTAATACCTTCTTCCTTCTCTCTCTCTTAGCCTTAGAAAAAGAATTGTCCTCCCTTCTAGAAGACTGGCAGAATTCAGAACAGAGAAAAATCTCTAAATATAATATGCTGATCTTAAACACTAAAATGTAGTTTTTCCAATCAAAAATCATTTTACTGTTAAAGTAAGAATCCTCCTTAAAATATACATTAAAATGCTTGTCTACCTCTTACATGTTAACTTCCTAAGTTCCCTTGTGATCAAAATAAATTCCTTTGAAAGACTCCTTATCCCTCTTCCAATTATATATCCAAGTTACAAGATCATAACACTTAAAATATGTATCTAAGCAGAATTCAAAGTTTGGTTTCTTTTTTATTGCCCAATATAAGAATGCAATTTGGAGGGGGCAGAAAGAAAAAATGGAAAAAATTCTCATAATCTCCTCTTACTTGCAAATCAATTGTTCCCACCGCTCCCTTAGAACAAGACTTAAAAACAAACAAATAAGGATATAAAGTGATTCCCCCACACTCTCCCTTGAAAGTGAAGCCCAGACTCCTGTGTATTTTGTAGCCTCCCTAGGACCTCTCCCAGACCCATTCTCTCCCATTATTTCCCACCGTTCCTCTGAACCAATCTCCCACACTGGAATCTTAGGATTATGAGCCCCAAGTCAGGCACAAGGAAGGCTGAGAGGCCAGATCTTGTCAGTGTCCTGGGGAACATTTAAAAGACATATCTCCTAATGCCTTCTTCAAGGCCCTTGAGGAAGCCACCCATGTGTAGTAGATGTGGTATTAAGGGCTTTGTAGAGTTTGTTCTGCTGAGCCCTCTTCTAACAGTTACTCTTGATGCACATATTTTTCATTATCCCTACTTCATAAATGAGGAAACCAAGGCTCAAAGTTATTTCAAAGTTAAGTGGACAAGCTAGGATTTGAATCCATACCTACCTGATAATTTCAGGCTCTTAGCCTCCATGCTTTGTGTTTTCATCCCTCCTCCTAGAAGGCAGACTTTCAGTTATCAGTGTCTCCACAAATGCCCCTGATCCAGTCAACCAGCACTCACTCTGTGCCTGTGGGGTCAGGATATGTCTGGTTGGTGTGTCAACAAAGATATGGAGAGATTCTTGGTATCTCTGTGGCTCTCACCTTGACCTGATCATCTGAGGATTACAGCTCTTGGCGAGCGTGGGAAAACTTTGTGTAACTCTTATGGCAGAATAATGACTCCCAAAAGATGTGCATACGTGAACCTCTAGAACCTGTGAATGTTACCTTACATGGCAAAAGGGACTTTACAGATGTGATTAAGGGCATGGACCTTGAGATAAGGAGGCTATTCAAGTGAGCTCAACCTAATCACAGGAGTCCTAAAAAGCAGAGAACATCTTTCTCAGCTGGGTCAGAGAAGAGTCAACTAGATGGAAATAAGGACTCAATCCGCCATTGCTAGCTTTGAAGATGGAATGAAGGGGCCAAAAACCAAGGAAAGCCATGGTTTCTAGAGGCTGGAAACAACCTTCAGTTTACAGCCAGCAAGAAAATAGGGACCTCAGTCCTACAACTATAAGGAACTGAATTTTACTAACAACCTAAATGAGCAAAGAAACAGATACCTCCTTGGATCCTCCACCGAGGAAGTTAAGTCCTGCCAACAACCTTGATGTCAACCCAGGAAGACCCAAGCCAGACTTCTGACCCACAGAACTAGAATACATTTTCTAATGTTCATTATTTTAAGCTACTAAATGTGTGGCAATTTGTTACATAGCAATAGAAAACTAATACAGATTTTGGTACCTAGATGTGAAATGTTGCTGTTAACAAATATCCACAAATGTGGAAGTGGCTTTGGAATTGGGCAATGGGTAGAGACTAAAAGAATTTTGAGGAGCATAACCAAGGTGGCATCCACCAACTTGAACAGACTGTTAGTACAAATGTGGATGTTAAAGACTCGACTGGTGAGGACTCAGAAGGAAATGAGAGGCATTATAGAGAGACCTAGACTGCCTTGCTGCAGTGCCCAACCTTTTGGCTTCCCTGGGCCACAGTGGAAGAAGAATTGTCTTGGGCCACACATAAAATACACTGACACTAACAATAGCTAAGGAGCTGGGAGGGAAAAAAAAAAAAAAAAGAAGGTCACAAAAAAATCTCATAACGTTTGGGCCACATTCAAAGCCGCCCTGGGCCGCAGGTTAGACATGTCTGCCTCAGAGAATACCTAAATCAACAAGAACAGACTTAGAGAGTTAGTTAACCTACTCAAGGGTTAACTAACTCTCTAGGGGAACAGATGGTAACCTGGGTTTGGTTTGGTTTTGTTTTCTTGATATTTATTGCAAAACGTAAGAGAGATATAAACTGAGGGAAGAACTGTTATGTGAAAAGGGAGCAGGGCTGAATGATCTGAGAACTTCTAAACCTACCCAGATCACAAAACATGCCAAAATGAAGAGATTTACTGTTAGGAAAAGAAGGTGCTCTAGGGAAAAATCCAAGGGTGTGGGTGTACAATCTTTTGTTTATTTATCAGGGAGATCAGAATCATCAAAAAGACTCACTGAGGAGATTAAGTGTGTGACTCCTAGGCCCCTTCTAGGGCCATCTCAGCAGAAGCCAAAATGAGAGATTATCTCAGAAACATTTATGAACAATCCTCTTGTCTAATGTAGTGAATCCTGATGACACACATGAGAGATGCACCAAGTTCTTGAGAAACTTACATCAGCACAAACACTGACTAAAACGGGGAGCACAACATGAAAGAAGGCTGTCAGTCCCTCCAATTCTGTAAGTCAAGAAACAGATTGCTAAAACTATTCAATTGCAAGTTTAATAGTTACCTGGGGGTAAGGGGACAGGGGTTGGGGGAAAGGGATGGGAATTCAAATATACAGTAATGGAAAGAAAATTTACTCTGGGTGATGAACACGTAACACAACACACAGACGATGTAATGTAGAATTGCACACTGGGAAACTATGTAATTTTTACTAACCAATGTCACCCCAATAAATTTAACAATTAAAAAAAAAAACTATTCAATGGCAAAACACAGGCTACCTTTCATGAAGAAGCAAGGTCAAGGATGACCCAGAGGGCAGAGCCATGAATCCAGAGGGTGGAGCTGCAAATCAAAGGATTACTCGTGGTGTTTGAAACCTTACAGAATTGCTGGATGGTTTTATAAATTACTTGGGACTGGTGACTTCTTTTGACCTTCCATGTTTCTCCCATTTAAAACCTGAATGTCTCTCATTTCAACCCAGACTATCCCAAGGCAGTGCCACCACTGTATTTTGAGAGCAGAGAACTTTCTTCAGTTTCACAGGTCCACAGATGGAAATAAATGGTGTCCCAAGACAGATCATACTCATAGCCCCCCCCATACCAAATTTGGATAATTTAGACAAACTAATGTGACTTAGACGAGATTTTAGACATTTGAGTTCGCGAGCTGTCCAATACAGTAGACACTAGCCACATGTGGCTACTGAGCACTTCACATGTGACTAGTATGACTAAAGAATTGAACATTTCTTTTTATTTAATTTCAATTTATTTTTTAAATTTTGAATTGCTGCGTGTGGCCAGTGGCTACCATATTGGTCAATATGGCTCTAGAAAATTTCTATTTTTTGTCTCTTCCCAATAGAATATAAGCCCTACGAAGGTAATTATTTTCGTCTGTTTTGTTCATCATGATTTCTCAAGCACAGAGAACTGGATCATAGTAACATGGGTCAAAAGAAAGTGCCCCTCACTATAGAGACTTTTAGTCCCCTCTTCCCTAGCTCCTCAGCTCCCCATTTTTGCTTTTCTCCCTAGTCCCCAGCCTTAATCACCCTCTCAATCAGTTTTTCTTTAACTCTAGCTCAAACAATAGATTGCTCCTAGCCTGAATCATGGAATGTCTTCATCCTGCCTCCTGCTTTAGATAATCACCCCAAAACTTAAACAATAGGCTTTTATCCTGTATCTCCCAGATATCCTTTGCCCTGGCTTGAGTTAATCATTCAGAAAAATGGGTAATTTGTGTTGGCTAATTGCATTCCCAAATGTTCCTGTCTCCAGCCTTAGTTAATCATCCTAAGATTTGTGATTTGTGATGACAAAACTTTAGTTAGCTGTACTTGCTAGACTTTAGCTAATTATTCTGGTGGCTATAAATCTCTGCTTGTTGACTGTATCATCCCCAGGCCATTCCTGGATAGGTGGTGACACTTGGGTGGCCAGCTAAGCCCAAAGTCAACTGGACACAAACTCCATGGGGCTGAATGAGTCTTCCATCATGGAGTCACCCTGTATCAGTGGCTTTGAGACCTGCTTTTCAGGCCAATGCTTTTAAGTCTATTAATTGAATCTGTTTGTCCTCATCTGGGGCCATTGGGATACAGACAATGCCCCGGCAAGGCTTCCAGTCCATCCCGGCTGAAGAAATCAACAATTCCAGGCAGATATCGAGACCCCTTCCTCCTTTTAGATCAGATAGGGTGAGAGCTGCATGAATCTCCCACAGGTAGGGATAAGGACCACACTCAGCAGGAAGCAGATGCAGATGACACCTGCAGTCCCTCAACTTTCCATAGAGATTTATGGGATCACACCTCTCAAGAGGAAAGTAAGGCAGGCAGGTAGAATGGGGGGATCTCAGGACCCCTCCCACGGGACCCACCCTGCTGGAGTCATCACCACCCCGATAGCACCCTTTTCTAGTATTCCCTGCCCCAAAATAGACAATAACAGGAGGTAATTGAGTTTGGAAAGAAAACTTGAGCAGGAAAAAGGTGATGTCACAGCCCCTGTCAATCAAAGATGCCAATCAAAAGGCCCCACGCCCAAATAGGTGTGACCCCTTACAACTAAAGAGACTAAAACTCCGGAAGCCTCGTTATTGGTTATTCGGGGCTCTTCAGCCACTCTCCCGCTCAAGCCCGCTCCTACCTCAGGAGTGGACTTGCCCTCTCAATAAACTTTCTCTTTGTTTCACCTTATTTTCCCTTTAACAAATGGCCTCTTTGTTTCACCTCTACACCCTGCTGTGTGTCTCGTTCATTTCTTTGCTCAAGATACCAAGAACCTGGGCACCATGCTGAGGAGAGCCCCATTCTCCAGTAACAATAGTGAGGCTCCAGTAAATATTTTCAGAGTGAATGAATGAATGAATGTATTCTCTAGAATACTGAAAGTCTGTCATTTTCTGTGGCCACCCAGCATCTGCAGCCCCCTTCTGGTGCTTAAGAAGTTCCCTACCATAGGTGACTGGTTCAACGGTGTGCCTTTGGGGCAATGATGCTAGCTCCATGGCCTCTGATCAACACCATCGCAGGAATTCCTGTTCTTAAGCCACCTTAGTCACCTTCTGCCACTTGCACTAAGGACTCCGAGGAACTCGCCCTGCCCTCCTCACCTCAGGAGAAGGTAACTGGGCTCCATTTCAAAGCCACACACACTATAAACAAAATCAAACATGGCCACAGCACAGATCACATCTAACTCAGTGAGTTAGTCAGTCTGATGGGTTCAGAATTTCTCCCCAATAACTTTGAAACACATTCCACACGGTCGTTTTACAAGGCCCTTTAATCTAATTGAATTCTAGAATTAGGATCTTCAAGAACTCGGTTATTTTAAAATCAATCTTCATCAGGAGCTGATAATACTTCATCCATGCTGAGATGGCTACTGGGGCCCAGGAGGGATGTCAGCCAAGCCCGTGTTTGAAGTTGTCATGGAGTCTGCTCAGACTTTAAATGCTCGTGCATCGCTGGCACGCACGCGCACGTGCGCACGCGCGCACACACATGCCACCAACAGAAAAATGTGTTTGTAAGCAGGGAGCCTCTCTCCCTCTACCTGCAGCTCATCCTCTCTTCCCCAACAATATTATCCACGCTGAAGGATAACTCTCATCACCGCCATCAAGAGTATTTATGAGGGCCCATTTCCTTTGGCAGTTGGCTCAGCAGCTATCAGAAGCCCCATTAAAACAAGAAGCTTGTTTCTCAAAGCATTAGTGTCCCCTCTCTGCGGTCTGGCTTGACATTTCAGACTCGAGGCTTGTAAATGGGGCTTTGTGAATTGCTTTTCCACACCGAGTCAGAGTCGCAGCCCCTGGCCCAAGACAAAGGGTTCACCAGACTTTGTAATGCATCCACTGTCCTCTCTGAGTCCCTCTCCTACCGGCCGTGAGAAACACTGCCTTCCCTCGCACCCTTCACCTTCGCTGCACTTTTACGAGCAAAACAAGAACAATTCTGAAGCTACCACATCGGAAGCTTCTTCTAATGCACTGTCGTGTAATCTGATCGCAACACACACTTCAAGAAACGAGAGGATACGGTGTATTTATACAGCATCATTATCATGACCTGGGAGCACCAGAGAACACGGACTCCAGGTCTCCACCCCAGATGCCTGGGTTTTAGGTCTCTAGATGGAACGGGAAGGGGCAGGATCCACTCAGAGGCTGGGAGAACCCTGCAAAGGCTTCACAGGTCTGCCTGTTCCACTCCCCGTCCCCCAATTCTCCCTGACCCAGGAGAACTATTATAGGATTCATACATCCACTTTAAACAAGCAGCACTCTCCCGTGTGTCTGAGCCAGCAAGCTCAGAGCACGGCAGTGAAAATGTGGGTGGCTGTTAGACGCTTCAAAGAAGAACTTTTGTCTTTGCCACAGTTCATTTATTCGTGAACTCATTCAGCTCCCCCAGCACCTCCCCTTTGCCCTGCCCTGCTTGTCTGTGCCCTGTAGCCCGGAGCCTTAAGCCTTAACATGCATCTGACTCACCTGGGAGTCCTGATGAGATGCAGCCTGTGATCAGTAAGCCTGGGGCAGGGCCTGTGAGTCTGCATTTCTATTAAGTTCCCAGATGATTTTTATACTGGATAGAAACGTCTGTAGGAGCTTATCCTCTAGAACAGTGCTTCTCAACTAAGGGTGGCTTTGCACCTCAACAACATCTGGCCACGTCCCGAGACATCTTTGGTTGTAAAAACTAGAGGCAGAAAATGCTACTGGCATCGGGTGGGTAGAGGCCAGGGGTGCTGCTCAACATCCTACAAGGCACAGGACAGGCCCCAAAGCAAAAAATTACCCAGCTCAACGCGCCAGTGGTGCCAAGGTGGAGAAACGCTGGTTAAGAATTACCTGCTGTGTCCCAACAACCTAAAATCCAACACTGGAAAAGACACCTTACAAAGGCTCCATACCTATGAGCTCTCACATGGTGTCAGGCAAGCTTTAAGCACCTTAAAGACACCGATTCATTTCATCCTCACAACCACTCCTTAAGGTGTGTGATGTTCTTAGCTCTTTAGGGCAGGTGCGAAAGCTGAGACTCGGAGGTGTTATGACACAAGGCTGAGGTCACCAGGTAGGAGGCAGCAGAGCCAAGAGCTCAAACCCAGTTCTTAAACCGAGACCCTCATCAGGGCCCCATTTCAAAAGGTACTTAAGTGAATTAAATAGTGAGATAAAGAAATAAACTCATTCTATTTCGCCCATTCCTGGATCTACATGAGTCTGCAGTTCTCCACCACTCTTAAAGATCTATTACGACACGGACAAACGGTAACCGAGACTGGTCACGGGACCCTGGCCCTTCCCTTGTCCGCCTCTTGGCTGGAGCCACAGCCCCGCTCAGAGAGCCCGCAGAACACGGGGAACAGCCCCCGCAGAACACGGGGAACAGCCCCCGCAGAACACGGGGAACAGCCCCCGCAGACTGGGCTGGACAGCATTCCTTACCCATGTGGAGGAGCCCTCCCCTGAGGCTCTGACATGCCCTGCCCGCCTAACAGCCCTTTGCCTGGACCATTAGGACTGGGATTTAAAAAGATACCTCCCTTAGCCCCCCAAGGGACATCTGGCATTGTTTGAGACATATTTGGTTGTCACAGCCAGCGACAGGAGGGTCTGCTATTGGTGTCTAGTGGGTAGAGGCCAAACAGGCTGCTAAACAGTCTACAATGCACAGAGCAGCCACCACCTCCCCACCCCCGACACGCACACACCAGGCAAAGAAGTATTGGACCTGAAATATCAACAGCGTCGGTGTTAAGAAGCCCTGCCTTGGAGAACAACTCCTACTAAACAGCAGTATTTACAGTAGAGCCTGGAGGCTCTGTGCTGGAATGCTGAAAGCCATGCCTGAGAGTCCAGTGGTGTGCATTGACATCTGATTCCCCCTGACCTTGGGCAGTCACTTCACGCCTCTGAACCTCAATTCTGTGTCATTAAAATGGGATTCTTAAGGGTTACCTCGCAGGGTTGATAAGAACAGTCACTGAGGACAGCACTAGGCACAGAGAAGCAGTCAGTAAATGCTAGGTGAGTGTCATAACCATCTTCATCATCTTCATGCAAGGATGCTGTTGTGCCATAGACCCCAGCATGGTGTAGGCACGCGGGGCCATTCCCTCGGCCTGCTGGGAGGAAGGCCCCTACAATGGTGCTCAAGAGTCAAAGCTCTCAGGTGCAGAGGGTACGTTCATTTGCTGGCGCTGCTGTAACAAACCGGATACCTTAACAGAAATGTGTTGTCACTGTCTGGAGGCCAGAAGTCTGATACCAAGGGGTCAGCAGGGTTGGTCCCTTCTGAAGGCTGTGAAGAAAGGCTTGATTCCATGCCTCGCTCCTACCTTCTGGCAATTCTTGGTGTTTCTTGGCTCATGGCAGCATCCCTACAGCATTCACATGGCCTTCTCCCTGTGTCTCTGTGTCCAAAGGACACCTGTCATTTTGCATTAGGGCCCCACCCTACTCCAGTGTGACCTCATCTTAACTAAGTACCTCTGCAATGACCCTATTTCCAAAGAAGGTCACATTCTGAGGTAGTAAGGGTTAAGATTACAACATACAAATGGGGGCAGGGGGGGAATGACACAATTCAACCTATCATGAAGGGGGTCTCAAAGGTCATGAACCTTCAGGCAGGCAAGTCATGATCATCTACATTTAATAGATGGGGCAAGTGAGGCCTGGAAAGATTAAACACTTTGCACACTGCTGCACAGCCTTAGAGTCTTCTGTCCATGGGACTTGATCCCAGGAGAAAGTCCTACAGGGGCTGATGAGGGGGACAGGGGATCTTTGCTACAAGCAAGAGATACACAGAGGGAGGTGAGAGCCACTGGTCACTCAGCTGCATGCAGCTAGACTGAATCCAGTGTCAGGGTAATAGTTGGAAAAGTAGAGAATGAGGGATCAGGCATAGAAAAGCCACAGAAGGAACAAAGAGCTTTTGTTTTATTTTGCTTTGTGTTTTTTTGTTTGTTTGTTTTTTGGGGAGGGAATATGCAGGCCCACACATTGCTTTGCCCTCTAACCCCATCCTACACAGACAGTGATCCGGTCTGCTCTGCTCTCAGATAAGTCCCAGGGCTGAGCGCAGAGCCTGACAAAAGGGGAGTGGACAGCACTCACGGAGTGAGTAAATCACTCAGGTATGCTTCTTAAAAATGCAGATTCCACACTCAGACCTACGCAGTCGGACTCTCTAGGGTGGGACCAGGAACCTACCAGTCCCTACACTCTCCCAAGGAAAACTGACAGACATGGCAGCTTCAAAAGTCTGGCAAAGAGGAGGCTCTCGGTGGGTCCCCAGCCAGGAAGCTGATGAGATCATATTGACTGGAGGTCCTTAGGACCCAGAAGTGCCGCCCTGGGCAGGTGCCCTGTACTTAGACACTTAGAAGTCAGGTATTAGTTCATCAGAAGCAGGTCCTCCAGGAGGGCTAAATTCTTGCAGTAAATAGGTGTATAGAAAGCTCAGCACCCATTAGTGGTGCGTAATGACTATGGGGGTGCTATCAGATGCTCTGAGGGGCCGTTTAAACCTCCTGACAGGCAATTCAGAGTCACAGAATTTCTCATAAAGGTAGAAGTCGCTGTGCAGGCTCTCAGGGGAGCCTCTATGTTTTACAATTAAATTGACACCTAATATTTTTTTCAGATAATCCCACTTTGTTACCTCGGCATCAAAGACAAAACCCAAAGGCTCAGGACGATGGGTTGTCATTTAGGGAAGCTCCCTCCAACACAAAGTGTGAGGATTCCAGGAGAGAGCAGGTGCTGCTTAGGGGACCCAAGCCTCCCGCAGCCCTCTCACAAAGCTGTTCAGACATGGGCCGAGAACCTTCCAAATCCTGCCTTGCCCTCCAGTAGGAAGGAGGGGAGATGGGAAGGGGATGGGCACTGTGTCACAGGCAGCACTGGCTGCTGTAACAAACAAGCCCCTATGTACATAATGGCTCAAACCTAACAGAAATATTTCTTGCTCACACAGAGTCCAAAACAACTATTCCAGGTCAGAGATTCTCTCATCCAGCAATGACCCACGGACCTAGCCACTTTCCATCCTATTTCTCTTTCCTTCATCGTCTCACCCTGTGGCTCCTATGCTCATCAGCAGAAAACAGCAGGGAGTATGCCGGTGGGAGGGTTTCATGGACTCCAGTTCCCAGCCTCCCTGGCAGTGAGGTGAGGTCATGTGACTGAGCCCTAGCCAATGGAATGTGAGCGGAAGTATTAGCGCCCCCTTTGGACCAATGGAGGAGAAATGGATTTGATAAACAATGACCCGTTTTCTTCCACACTGTTTACCCCAACCCAGATTATCACGGGGAACTGAATAATGAGGATGACGATAATAATGACAACAGCAATAGTGATGATCGTGATGATGGTGTCAAGTGGACAGTCTCCTCACCCAGAATCCATTCATCTCGATTTGAAGGTCACTCCTCCCCCTTTCTCTGCCAATTGGTTCCAACAGGGTTGTCTCCCCTTGAACCCACGAGATGGAGTCATGTGACCCAGACCTGACCCAAGTGCCCAATTGCCCTGGCAGGTGAAGGTTCAGAAATGGGCACGTGACCTGAAGCAGAGTGATCAGCAATAACGAGTCTCAGCTTAGGGCCTTTGTCTGGGCCAATAACATGGGCCTGCAATGCCCGGAACCCAGCATGCGCCCTGATAATTAGGCCAACATGGCAGAAGTCAGAGCTGAGAGGAGCCCAGCCAAGCTGCAAGCCTTCACTTACCACCAGTCTTTCCATGAAGTGGGCCATATAATTCCCTTTAAAAACAGGCAACAGTTTCTGTCAAATCACTGAAAGGACCCCTCGCTGAAATAACAGCAGTGTCCCAGGCACCATGCTAGTTACTCATGAACTCCTTTAATCCTCCAAGAAACTCCACAAAGGACTGCTGCTGGTATTATTCCCATTTCTCAGATGGGGAAAACCAAGGCTTAGAAAAGCCAGCAAGCATGCCCGAGGTCACACAACCCATCAGATTTGGGTTCCCATCTATGCAGTCTTATTTCAAAGCCCACTCTCCTAAGCACAACGACATACGTGCTGCCCACAAACATTGCACAGATGTTTAGTGCACACCAGGCACTGGTCCACGTGCTTTACAAAGTGTTTGTTCTGGGGTAGAGCAGCGATGAGGTGTTCAGATTCTACAACTGAACAGATCTAAGTTGGATGACAGCTCTGGTACATTGGCTGTGTGGCCTTGGGAAAATTACCTAGCCTCTCTGAGCTTCGTAAAAGGGAGTGAAAACAGGACCTCTTGTTTAAGGTGGATGCCAGGACATGGAAGACCCTGGAAACTAAGGGAAACTAATGCATCCTTCTGGGAGTTTAATTATAAAAATCAACACACAATTATCAGGACAGAGACAGGCAATTGTCACCTGCTCTCAGCTCCCAAGCCATGTGGCTTACTTGGAGGTAGAAAGTGGCCTGAGCAGATGAGCCTGAGAAAAAGGAAACAGAGGAATGGGCAGTGTCTACCCAGGCACTGCCCAGGGGTCATTCCTATGGGCATCCACCTACACCTCAGATCAGACTGTCATAGTCATGTGGTCCTCAAACACCAGTCTTGACGCCAGTCCCCTCCTCTCTGTGGTCATGCTTGCAGAACAGCCTCCACATGGCAGTCTGGTTCACGATGAGGCTCACCTCCGAGATGCACAAGACTCAGACTTTCTCTGTCTTACTGTAGATTAATATTTAAAAGTTGGCACTTGGTGTATGCATCAACTGGCGTGTTTTGTGGTGTGAGTCGCTGTGGTAAGAGTATGAGCAGTGGACCCAGCCTGTTTGGGGGTGAACCTGAGCTCTACTCTTCCTGTGTGTCCTGTGTAAGCCACCCTCTCTGTCTGTAAAGTCAGGGTAATAGTAGTACCCACCTCACAGGGTTGTTGTGTGAAATAGTGATATATTTCATGTCAAACTCTTAGGAGCACTCAATAAATGTTAGATTTAATTATTAAAGGACAGCGATCAGCTCAGTGCCCTGACCCAGGCAGGAGAAGGCCAGGTCCTGTGCTACTCCGAGAGCTCTCCCCAACAAGCCACTTGTCCCTGGGAACACCCGACCCTTTTTCCGTTTGTCCAGTCAACACATGTATTGAGGACCTATGTGTCAGGCACCAGGGAGCAGTGTTGAGAAAAAAACACACAAAATTCCTTGCCCTGATAAATGGGAAGCTTTGTGGGGGAAACCAGACATCATTCATCAAATTATCACGCAAACAAATTTAAAATTACAACTAAGATGAGGTGCCTGACAGGAATGTGCCCGCTGGGGTGGGAGAAGGTATAATAGGCAACTTGTCAGGCAGGAAAATGACAGAAGGCTTCGCTGACAACATGACAAAAGGGCTGAAATCAGAATGAGGAATAGGAATTAACAGAGAGCAAAGGAGGAGGGATGATTATGCCAGGAGGCTGGAATCACACGTGCAAAGGTCCTGTGGTATAAGGAAGGACGACAAGTATAATGAACCAAAAGAAGAGCAGCTTCAGGCAAACAGACTTTTATGGAGGGAGGAGAGGCTTTGCTGAAGTTCAAACATCCATTTGTTCCCTTGAGCCCCACTTTAGTGTCTCTGAAGCCCCAGACACCCCAAGAAATCCTGGTGGGCCAATCCCCAATTAAATAAGAAATTCACACATTTTTAAGTGACTTACTAGATTGGGCTTCCCCAGATGAGCCTTATTCAGGGCTATGCTAGACCCAAAGGAATAACGGTTTAATGGTGGGGAGGGAGGCAGAGTTTCCAAGTGCAGTTCCCCCAAGTTCAATTCCAAGTGCATTCACAAGCAGAGGTCTACCCTACCTGCCTTGGACACGAGGCGCAGATGCTCAAGAAGCTGACAGCTCGGCTTTGTTTCAGCTCTTAAGATCGCCTACCTCACATTTAGTTTTCTTTAAATAGGTTCTCCCAGAGCGTGTCTTCGCTGCATCCTATGCAGCTGGCAGAAGGAATTGGACACATTTTCAAATGCAAACCCTTTAAATTACAAACAGCACAGTTTATGAGGTGTTGGTGGATCATCTAGCTTTAAATAGGCAGCACATTTAAAGACCATTTGTCTTGTCTGGGGCCAGCAGGAGGCCAGCGGGAGCTGACAACTCCTAATCCTCTCCAGGTTTGCTGTTCAGCATGACCAGCGCATACAATAGCCCCTTGGTGCTGCTTCAAGTGACCCTCTGTTTTGTCCTCCCTCCAGGGGCTCTGGAGCTTGTCCCTCCCCACTTACAGATCCTCTGCCCACCCTGAAGGCAATGAGAAAGGAAAGCACTATTTCTTGAGAGCTAACCAAATTCTGTGTATACAAAGTGCAAAATACATGTACATGATAACATTGACATAGAATCTATTATTAGCCCCATTTTACAGCTGAACAGAGACTCAAAGAGATGTATCAACTTGCCCAAGGTCACACGCCAAAAAAAAATAGAAGAGTTAAGATTTGAACCTTGATCTTAACTCCTTCATGTGCTTAATTCTTTCAAAGATGAAGAGCAGCTGGGGTGAATGAAGCAGGACTGTCACTCCAGACCGTTGGTCTGCCTGCAGCACATATGAGATCGAAAAATTAAGTTCTCAAACTCATCCTAGAAAAAGTGCTACATACCTCATTGCTGAAAATCACTACGGTCACCTTCAAAGCACTCCCTTGGGAAGCTATGCACTGATGCCAGTGCCTAGTCCACCCTTCAAAGCAATTTAGGAACTCTTTTTTTTGGAATGGCCATCAGAGCTGTCATTGTACTACCCTTGGTGTCCTGAATGTTATCAAGATGTCTTCCTTTTAATATTTCCTTTACCTTTGGGTAAAGAAAAAAGTTATTGGGGACCAGATTAGGTGAGTAGAGATGTTCCAATACCGTTATTTGTGTCCTGGCTAAAAACTCCCCTCACAGACAGTGCCATGTGAGCTGGTGCACTGTGGTGATGCAAGAGCCATGAGTTGTTGGCAAAAAGTTCAGGTCATTTTTGTCTAACTTTTTCATGCAGTCTTTTCAGCACTTCCAAATAGTCAACTTGGGTGACTGCTTGTCCAGTTGGTACAAAAATTCATAATGAACAATTCCTCTAATATCATAAAAGGTCAGCAACATCATTTTCACTCTTGATTTGGACTGATGAAACATTTGTGGTCGTGGAGAATTGGCTGACATCCATTGTGCACTTGGACTCTTTGTTTCAGGGTCATATTGGCACACCCATGCTTCATCACCAGTGATAACACGGCCCAAAATATTGGCTTGCCTCTCCAAAATGTCTTAGCAAACTTTGACTCTCTTCTGCTTTTACTCATCAGTGAGCTCCTTTGGGACCATCTTTGCACACACCTTTCTCATGCCAAGATTTTCAGGTTGGATTTTCCTAACTGCACTTGATCTTACCCAAAAGGCCAAGAAGCAATAGATTTTTCCTAAATGTTTCTCTATCAATCTTTACTTGGTCTGCTATGCTTCTCACAGTCCGCCAATTTTGACACACAATTTAACAAAATTTTGCAATGTTTTCATCAGTTCTGCTCATTACTGGCCACACTGATGTCTCTTCATCAGTGATGCTTTCTCTTCCCTCAGAAAAACATTTAGTCCATTTGTACACTGCCGTTTTCTTCATGGCATTATCCCCATAAACTTGAACTAACATGTCCCTGATTTCACTTCCACTTTTGCCAAATTTAACAAGAAATTTAATGTTTGTTCATCACTATAATTCAAGCTCTGACATTCTTGCAGTGGCACACAAAAACACACAACAATAATAATGAATGCCACTCAGCAAGACACCGCCACACAATGACACAAACACAGCTGTGAGACACAGATACTCCAAGGTTATGACACCTTACTGAGGTGTTTGTACAGTGCTGCTAGCATAAACACATGGTGGCAAGTTTGCAAACTTAATTGTCAGACCTCGTACCACTATGATAACTTCTAAGTACTCCCCTTGGGAAGCTGTGCACTGACGCCAGCACCTAGTTCCCCTTCAAAGCAATTTTGGAACTCCTTTTCTGGAATGGCCATCAGAGCTGTCATCATACCCAAAGTGTGACAACTAAGTTGGCAATGTTATGACACCTTACTGAGTTGTTTGTACAGTGCTGCCAACATAAGTGAACGATGACAAGTTTGCGAACTTAACTGTCAGATTTTGGAACCAACAACAGCTCTGATGGTCATTCCAGAAAAAGAGTTCCAAAATTGCTTTGAAGGGTAAACTAGGCACTGGCATCGGTACAAAGCTTCCCAAGGGGAGTACTTCGAAGGTGACCGTAGTGATACTCAGCAAAAAGGTATATAGCGCTTTTTCTAGGATGGGTTTGCAAAATTAACTGTCCAACCTCGTGTGCATATATTTACTCAACAACCATTTCCTGGAATGCCTGCAAATCCTGCGTGCTGGGAATAGAGGGATGAGCAAGTCACTGCCCTCATCATGTATCTTATAACCCAGCCATCTTTTCCCACCCAGACACCTCCAATGTGTCACCACCTCCATCTACCCATCTCAACATTTACTGGGTGCCTCTATTTGCCAGGCTCTGGACAAATGCTGGGGACACAGAGAGAGATCAGATGTGAACTTTCTGCAGTGACAGGCGCATTAGTAAATGATGGATTGCAGTGCAGCATAAAAGCAGATGGGTACCTAGGGTATTTGGAGAATGGACTGCCCCTACCCCAGACGCAGGGTCAGAAATGGCTTCCAGAAGAGAGCTGGAGCAGAATATCACTTGCTCATCAGTGACAAGTTTCCCTTCTGTGCTGGCAGAGCCCACAATTGTTTTCTGGTTTCATCGGTCCCCATGTAACTCTGGGAAATTCTAATTTGCCAAAACCAATCATGGTGGTCTCACTTACCAACCTAAGTGATAGGTTTACAGATGGTCATGGCAACCAGTTCAGGTCAGAGAGACGCTGTGGTGGGAGGGTTACAGGAACAGGGATGGGGAATAGGAAGACGTCTGCTGGGGGCTCCTAAAAAATAATTTTAGATCCTAAAAACAGATGTGCATGGCTGGGATGATCTTTTTTTTTTCCCTCCAGCAGAAGTTTCTCAGTCTGCTTGGGTTACTTGGACCTGAGGCAGAATTATACAGATTTGCAAACTTGAGTGGGTTTAGCTTGAGAATACACTAGGCACAGCAGATTGAAAGATGGAAGGAGATTGGGGTCCTGGTGATTCCACTGACCTCCAAGTCAATGACCTTGTAACTCTCATCTCAGTTAGAAATGCCTCCAGCTGCAAATGGCAGAAAGCCCAAGTATAGCAGCTTGAACAGATAGGGTTGTGTTTTTTCTCACAAAAATAAGAATTCCAGAAACAAGGTGCTGGTCAGGGTATCCTCATGGCCTCTACTAATCAGCTTTACTAAAGTGACAGATGACCCTAAAATCTCAGTGACCTTCAACAACAATATGTATGTCTCACTTAACGGATGTAGAGGCAGTGGCTCTGCCCACATGTCTTCATTCCAGGTTCCAGGATGAAGGAGAGGTCCCAACTGAGTAACGCCCATTTCTACTCACAGGGAATTCCAATCAAAGAGTTATATGGCTGTGTCTGACAATGAAGAGAGGGTGCATGTGCCACCTACGGGGGAGCTTTACAAACCCCAGAGCAAGAAGTGGATGTATAATATCTTTATGGGAGAGGGAGCAAATAGATATGATCAAGAACACTATCTATCACATGGCCTTTTTTCCTCAAGGTCTCAAGATGGCTGCGGTAGCTCCAGCCATCTCCTCCCAGTCCAAGTAGAAAAAAAAAAATAGGAAGGGAGAGTAGTACCAAGTTTTCCCAGGAACTCCAGAACAGGTTCATTTCCAGCTCATTGGCCAGAACTAGATCACGTAAACACTCATGTCTGGAAGGTGGCTAAGAAGATAGGGGTTGAGTCAGCATCCAAAGGAATCAGCCTCCGAATTGCCTGTTATGAAAAAGTATTCATCTCTTTATCATTTCAGCCAGTTCAAGATGATATTTCTGCTACTTTCAGATGGAAAAAAAAAAAAAAAAAAAGGATTCTAATGGGTAAGACGTACAAACTCTTTATCCCAGCCTAGAAGATCCTAGGTGAGTCAGCCCACACCCTGCCTCTCCACCTTCCTCTCACTTCCCTCACTGCTCTCCCGTCTCACTGACCTCCCTTACTTCCCTCTGTCTGGAATGCTGCTCTCCACATTCATCAAATGTCTATCATATCTCACAGCTCTGTGTCATGGCACAGGCCACACTGCATGATTTATATCCAACAGACCGTAAGTTCCATGAAGACAGGAGCTAAATCTATCATCGTAGCTCTAGCATTTATTCATCACAGTGCCTGGCTCAGAGTAGGGGGCTCAAGAAAGAACTATTGAATGAATGAATGAATGAATGAGATAGGAGTCAGGAGAAGTCATAAAGAATGAGTAGGATACCAAATAGTCAGGAAAGCAAGTCACCCAGGCTACCTTATCAATAGATGATGGACCTGGGGTATTTAATAGCCATCTTTGTCAATGAAGTATGGGGGAGCACACGCCCTTCTGCACACGCCCCATACTGATGACAGAGAGCCTCTATAGCTCTCCCCTCTCCGAGAGCATAAACCAGGGTGCACAATAACTGCCCAGGGCATGGAAAACAACCATGCCAGGACTGGAACTCAGGCAGTGTGCTCCCCAGTTTGCCAGTACTTCCTACTTGCCTACTGCATTCGTTTTCTAGGGCCGCCATAACAGAAGAGGCCTGAGTGGGAGGCGGAGACAACGGAGTTTTGTTTTCTCGCAGTTCCGGAGGCTAGAAGGCTGAGATCAGAGTGTCCGCCGCATCGATTTCCTTTGCAGCTTCTCTGCTTGGCTTGTAGATGGCTGTCTTCTCCTCCCTGCATCCTCACATGATTTTCCCTCTGCACGTGTCTGTGTTCTAATCCCTTCTTGTAAAGACATCGGTCCTATTGGATTGGGCCCATCCGTATGACCTCATTTTACCTTAATTACCTCTTTCAAGGTCCCATCTTCAGATGCACTCACATTCTGAGGCACTGGGGGTTGGGACTTCAATATATGAATTTGGGCGTTTGGAGGACACAATTCAGCCCATAACAACCACCGCCTGAATTTACGATTTTCAATGTAGTTTCAGATACTCCATATTCTGCGCTCCTTAATGACAGGCTTGTGCTTTATGTAAGGGGAGGAAATCAGAAGATAAATGAACTCCCCAATGGTTTTATCTCTGGAGAATAATGGAGGCAAAACCAGAACCCTGTAATCTGAACCACATCCAAGTCTTGTCCTGGAGTTCCAGCATGGACACATCCTTGTGGGTGTATGCATTTCTTCTGCACTTTTTTATTTTTATCGTTCTAAATTCTAAGATAATTTATTCAAAGTGTTTTTTTTTAATTTATTGGCATGACATTGGTTAGTAAAATTGCATAGTTTCCAGACATATAGTTCTTCATCGCTTGTGTTTGTGTCGTATTGTGTTCTCACCACCCAGAGTCAGTGCTTCCATCGCCATGAATTTGACTCCCCACCCCCCACGTCCTGCCCTACCCTCCTCTCCCTCATTCCCTCTGGTAACTACTAAACTATTGTCTGAGGCTTTTTTTTCTGTTTTGATTGTTTATTTATTCTGTTCTTTAGATTCCACATGTAAGTGAGATCACATGGTATTTGTCTTTCTCAGTCTGACTTATTTCACTTAGCATGGTATTTTCCATCCATGTTGTTGCAAAAAGTAAGGTTTTATTCTTCTTTGTGGCCGAGTAATACTTAATTGTGTAAATGTACTGCAGCTTCTTTATCCAATCTTTTACTGATGGGCATTTAGGTTGTTTCCATATCTTGGCTATTGTGAATAATGCTGCAATAAACATAGGGGTGCATGTGTTTTTCCAAATTAGTGTTTTGGATGTCTTTGGATAAATGAATGCATGTATTTTCTGTATCACCTGGTTGATTCCCTTAATTAGTTTGTCCTACTGCATGCTTGAACTCTTGTGGTTGTCTTTACAATGTTTTTGGTGCCAACTAAACCAATATAACTTGAACTGTCTTGAGCTGATGGGAAAGAACAGAGGTAATCTTAACACATCCATGATAAAAGTCAACAGTGAAGGTCAAAAACTGTCATTCTGGAGAGAGAATGTGGTGGATGAATAGGATTTTCACATGGCAAACAGCAGTCCAGGTACATAGAACTCCAAAGAAACTCCAGTGGCAAGTACCCAGTGTGCTTTAGGAGAAATGATTTAGTTTCAGCCCAGGAATATCATTTATCACATTAAATTAATGTTGCCAATTTGGATTTTATTGGTTTTTATAGCTTGCTTGCATTTAATTTATAAATTTGGTTTAGCCTTAGAGCTGTATAACAGCAATATTCATAAGGCATTTACAGGTATTTTTATGTTTGTGCTGCTTAAATAATATTAATTTAAGTTTAACATTAATATAAAATAATTTCAGTCAACATTGGGGTTCTATGAGAAAAACTTTTCCCATTAAAGGCCACCATGTATAATGTTCAAATTTGAGAAAGGCTGCACAACACAGCATTGTTCTCTAGTTCATGAGCCCTAGAAGAAAACTGCTACATGAACTAAAAGGAAGTGAGCAAAGAGAAGACAGTCCTTCTTGCTCTATTTCTGATGTGGTCTGTCCCTCATCCCCTAATGAGACTGCAGGAGGTCTGTGTATTGGAGATGCCAGACATTAACTCCCTAAATCATACCTCCTAGAGAATTCACCCTGCCCAGGGAGAGGCAGAACCATCATTCACAGTTGATTGGGCCTGGGTTAGACAACCATTCAAATATGGACCAATCATATTCTCTCTCCTGGGATTTTTTTTTAAAGCAATATGTTGAGCCAATATGCTATTGGAAGCAAAGATGAAAGGTCAGAGCAGAGGCTACCATTTGGGAGGAGCCATAGAGGGCTGGGAATGGATGGATACGTGCACAAAGGTAGCCAGTTCATAGAGAGATGAGAACGAAGTGGTTGGCCAGAGAGAAGCAGGGGTGGCAGTCCACGCACCCTCAGAGAAGGGGCCTGAGGCAGACGCAATCCCACTGACTTCCCAGACCCTGGCCCCAGGCCTAGGAGACCTGTTGTGAGAGGCATCTGTCTCCTTTCAGCCAACCTCTGTGACTTGAACTAGGCTGAGTGAGTCTCTGTCCCTGGTAACCAAAGTGTCCTCTCCATGGCCTTCAGCTTGTTTCACACATCTTCATACCCACTTCACTGTTTCCGTGCTTCTGTGAGCACCAACTGGCCCAGGGGACTTTTGAGGACAAGAACCAGAAAGGAAGAAAGTCAGAGGAATCAAAATTTACAAAGGGCTTACAGTGAGAATGAAAAAAAACTGTCTGAGTAGGCAGTTCACATACATGATATTTAATTCTAAAACATGCATATTATTATAATACTTATCATTAATAAGTAATCCAAGAACCAGGACTCAGGTCAAGTCACTTATCCAAGGCCAACAGTAAGAAGTATGGACGATAAGAAATGATGGGAGACAGGAAATGATGGAAGAAAGGAAGTGATGGAAAACAGGAAGTGATAGGAAACAGGAAGTGATGGAGATGGGAAGTGACGGCAGATATAAAGTGATGAGAAACAGAAAGTAATGGACGATTGGAAATGATTAAAAATAGTTGATCTGGTTTCACAGTTTATTCATTTCCCATCAAGCTTAACTTCCTCCAGAGGGGAGGCACTTCTGTACAGGGACCAGACACAAAGCTCAGAAGGCCATGTAATCCGTGTTTGTCACTGAATCCCCCAACAGAGGTAGAAACGTGCTCTCAGCTGGCACCAGCTCTCTTAGACAATAGTTGAGAGGAAGGCAACATAGCGGTTAAGATCCTGGGCTAAGTCCTGGCTCTGTCACTCACTATGTCAGTGACACCGTCCTGGGCCTCAGGTTCTTCATGTACAAATTGGAAATACTAGAATATCTCATGGGGCTGTTGGAAGGGGAGAGGTGAAGCATGCCCAAGTGTCAGCACTGTGCCTGGGAAGCCACCTGAGGAGTGACAGGAGTTATGTGCTGACCTCCTAGATGGCTAAATGGCAGGTCCCACCAGTCCTGCTACCCCCCAAAGCTTCTCTCCAGCACAACTTGACACGTCCCCAAATTATTAGATACTGATTCATAACATGAATCACCTTAAGTGAACTTCATTTATAGCAGCAACTCAGGCAGAAATTAAGGCAATACATCTTCCAGTATCTCCAAATGGCCTCTGTTTTGCAAAGCTAGGCGCCCTGGATTTCATTTTGGTGAACAGTCCATCAATCAGACAGCAGGCCCCTGACAGGCCAGCCCACCTCTGCACATATCTGCTGGAGGCCGGACTCCTTCTCTGGACGGGAATTCGCCGCCCACACCGACAGCAAAGCAGGAGTGCACCCCAGATGCCGGGGCCCCTCACAGCGCTGAAGGCCGCAAAGGACAGTGCCCAGCGTGTGTCCCCTGAGAGACGGAGAACTAAGCTGTCCCTTCTTCTTCACCATCATCGCTGTCATCGTTGTCGTGACAATGGAAGCTCCGCACGGCAGAGGCTTGGGTCTGTTTGTTCACTGACTTCCCAGCACCGAAAACAGCACCTGGCTGGTAGACGGAGGCATGAATGGCCCCGATCTTCGGCCCCTCCCTGGACACACGCCACGCCGTCGCCACACAACCGAAGAGCCGGACCTTGCTGCCCCTTCCCCTTGCATCCTGGCTTGCCTCGGGACTGGCTTTGCTCAGTAGAATGGAGCAGACACGATGAGGTACCCTTCTGGGCCTGGCCTTCAAAAGGCTTTACATTGTTTCCACTTCTTCTCTTACCCTCTGCTGTCACCATCCGAAGGGCATGCCCAGACGAGCCTGCTTGTCTCAGAATAAAGGTGAGAGCCATGGGGGCGACGGCAAGCTAGCCAGGAAGCAGACACACAGGAGAACCTAGGCAAGCCAGGAGGACCCCAGCTGACTGCAGACCTGTGATCTAAACTACCGCTTGCTATTTTACAAGGAGGGACCCCAAAACACCCAGAGTGATCTTCTGGAGGGCGGGCCCCCTGCAGTACAGACCTCCCCCGCTAGGTGAGTGTTCTAGGGACCCATCTGCATCCGTGCACCTGCTGGCGTTGTGAGAGGCTGTGTTCGGCTTCAGTGAATTGTTTTGGAGATTCTTTCAGTGCGTTTGCCCATTTCATGGTGGTGATTTACACAAACAGCGTGCAGCGTGACAGCGCACCTGCCCACACCGCGCTGAGTGATCAGCACTTTTTGACTAAAAGACAGCATGACCCCCATGTCCCACCCTCCCTATTCACCTGATCTCTCTCTGAGTGACTTTTTGTTTGTTTGTTTCCCCAAATGAAAAAAAAGTCCTCAGAGGGAAACCTTTTACCCATGTGGAAGAGGTGAAACAAAAAACAGGAGAAGCACTGAAAGGCATCCAAATCGACGAGTTCAAACACTGTTCTGAGCTGTGGAAAAGCGTCTCAATAGGTGCAGTGCATCCAATGGAGAGGATTTTGAAGGTGACTGAAGTTTAAACATGTAAGAATAAATACACAATTTTTTATAAATAAATTCCAGTGTTTTGGGGGTCCCCCCTCATAAGTCACCAAGTGTTGGAGTAGTTTGTTACACAATATTAAGAAAGAAATCACTGCTATACTGGCACATCGATATAAATTGATAGAATTAATCTATTAAATGCTATTAATTACAAGTATGTACTAAATACTAAGCACTTGCTTAAATAATTTCATAAATTATGGATCTTATCTTAATGTATAATGTTGATATTTTGTTCATCACAAAATGTGTTTCATGGACTTTATTTGTCTTAAATATTGCTTTAATAGATTCTTTGATTACTGAGTTCTTTGGTGCCTCTTTAAATTTTGTGCCACTCACCTCACCGAATTCTCAGCCCTGATTATCCCATTTATTTCTTTTTTTTTTTAATTCATTTTTATTGTTAGACTTATTGGGGTGACATCTGTTAGCAAGGATTACATAGGTTTCAGGCATACAATTCTACAGTGCATTGTCAACTTGTTGTATAATAAGTTCACCACCTAATGTGACTTCTCTTTCCATCACCTTATATTTAGCTTCCCCCCCTCCATTTATTTCTTATAAAAATAAATCTATCAAAAATAATAATAAGGCCCAGATGAAGCTGGAATAGTCTAAGCAACAAAATAAATAATGCAATATTGGATTATAACTCAAAGCATTAAATAAATACCCATGAGTCCATACTGCTGTGAATAGATAATTGAATAAATAAATAGGGGAGAATGGACAAACATCCCATGCAGAAGAACTCCACATAATTTATTTAGACACCCCCACCACCACCAGGGCAGTGGCGCATCCACCCCCAGTCCTTATGTGTGAGCTGACACGGTGACTTCCTTCCAAAGACTGCGGTCACGGAAGGACAGAACAGGAAATAGTGCAGAAACCTGACACGCAGCCCCCCGCCATGTGACCCAGGTCACCATCAGCCGTGATCGGCACGTGGAGAGCTTGTACCCTTGCTCAGATGGGATGAAAACGGTCTTCCTCCCCCAAACCCTTACCTCAGTCCAACCAGGAGAAACACATCAGACAAACCCCAGCTGAGGGACGGCCTATAAGACACCTGCCCCATCCTCCTCAACCTGCCGGGTTGTTAAAAACAAGGAAAGTCTCAGAAGCCATCCCAGTCTTGCGGACTAAGGTGGCATGACCAATAAAGGTAATGTGATGTCCCAGATGGACTCCGGGGACAGAAAACAGTCATGAGGTAAAAACAAAGCAAATCCTGATAAAGTCTGGACTTTAGTTAATAACAATGCATCAATACTGGTACAGTAAGGGTGACAAATGTACCATGGAATGTAAGACAATGACAGCAGGGGAGGCTGGGTACACAGGAGCTTGCTGTTACTACCTTTGCAACTTTTTCTGTAAACCTGGAATGACTCTAAAACAATGGTTTACTAAAAACAAATAAATAAACGAAGGCCTGGAGGGAGTAAGTAAATTGCCCAAGGTCACAGAGCTATTAAATGACCAAGCTGAGATCCTAATCCGGGGCTCCATTTACACCAACACCCTATAGCTCACCTACACATACTGCAACACTTACGTATGACAAAAATAGGGAAGGGAAGGAGGGAGGGGGGGAGAGGAAGGGGAGGAGGTAGGGGGAGGGGGAGAGGAGGGAGGGAGGGGGAGACTGGTTGCCATATATTTACCGGCTTTTCCCAGTTTGCTGACATTGGCCACCCAACATGCCTTTGGTCTCTGCTCCCATTGCATATTCAGCAGCTCTCCGCGGCTCTGCAGTCCTCACACCCAGCTGTGCCCCACCTCCGACGAAGTCCCGTGCAATCGATAGCACACATCCATCATTCTATCTGGACCACTTAGCAGAAGCAAAAAACAGTCTGCCAAAGCACCCTCTGCCACGTAAGACGTATCACCCCATCACCACCGTGCACATCTATCTTGCGTACAAGTGTTTCAGTGGCTTGGGGTCCTTTGAAATTACAGATATTTATTCCTGCTCCCCTTACATTTTATTAGGGAAGGTTTATCATCAATATGAAACTCTAATTCCTCCAAAGCCATGGATTAATAGACTCATAAACTTTAACACCTGGTGCTTTATGCACTTGGTTCAGGATGCACTCCGCACAGTTGGGGAATGACAAGGCTCAATTTGCTGGTCTCCCTGACCCTGCAATTCTGAGATCTCTGGAGATGCCATTAGACTCGCCTTGATAAAGCACAGAAATGTGGTTAGGAAGCTGAACACTGGAATCAGACCAAGAAGGGCTCGAATCCCAGATGAATCACGTACTAGCTGTGCAATGCTAGGCTAGTTGTTTTACGTCTCTGAGCCTCAGCTTCATCATCTATAAAATGGGGATAAAATTAGAACCTATCTCACAGGGTTATTAATTATTTATGGGGTGTGTGTGAGAGAGAGAGACAGAGAGACAGAGAGAGAGAGATACACGGCAAAATGAAAATGAAAACCTTTTATGTGGCAGGGAAAATGAAGACACTCCCTTAGGATCTCTGCAGAGAAAGCAGAGCGAAGGGACCAGAAGGCTCACTCCAGGTCACACAGGCTAGCCCCCATGCTAGGACAGGACGTGTGCGGTATGCATTCAGCCCATGCCATTGTTTAAAATTCAGCCACTGCTGTTTCTGGTGACAAGAGCTGCCTGTCTTGTTCTTCCAAAGAAACTGAGTTCTCTGTAACTTTCTAATTCCTTTGAAGACAGCTTGGGGGTAGGGGTGGGGGGACTGCACTGGTCTGCTCACGGGTAACTGCAACCCACTGTGACTCTCTCACCCTCTGAAAGGCGGCTTCTTTTACTCAATGACGTAAGTAAACCAGGAAGGGGACATAAGAGTCCCGTGGATGATACAATAATACAGCCTCTAGCAGTTCAGAGAGCACTAAAGGTAACTCTACGCCAGTGGTCCTCACACAGGGGCATCTGGGGAGGTCTGGAGATGCGTTTTGGTGGCCATGACTAGCGGGTGCCATTGGCATGTCATGGGAGGAGGCCAGGGATGCCACTTGCCTTCCTACGACATGCAGGTCAGCCCCCCCTGCCCCCCACAGGAAAGAATTCTTTGGCCCAAGGTGTCGGTCGTGCTGAGAACGGTACACTCCAGTTTACACGGGTCATTTAGTATGGGCCAGACTGGGTTCTAAGACCTCGGCATGCAGTAGCTCCTTGTCTACTGTATTAGGGTTCTCCAGGAAAGAGAACCAATGGCAGATAGGTAGATGGATAGAGGTAGACAGACAGAGAGACAGAGGCCAGGCCTTCACCTGATTGGACCAGGCCCACCCACGCGTGGAGGGGCGTCTGCTTTACTTGAGTCCACTGACTTAAATGTCGACGTCATCCAAAACTACTCCCCCCAGAAACACCAAGAATAGTGTCTGACCGACCACATCCGGGCCGCCGGCCCAGCCACGCTGACACACAAAATTCGCCATCACACCCCGCTGCCAGGCGAGCGCCGGTCTTAGCGGCCGAGGTGGAGGGGACCACCAGCCCCGGTTCTTCACTGCCCCCCTCCTCCCCGTCACCCCGAATGCACCCCAGGTCCAGAGTCTGGACCTGACACCACCACGTGCTTTTGGCCAGTGACACCGGTCTGGGGTCACCATGCGCTGGTCCTCAGGCGGGGCCATGAGAGGCTGCGTGTGTCCCCCACCCCTGGTGCACCCCTGCCAGGTCTGCGAGAACGGCAGGCCCCGCGTACCCCACCCAGCGCGGCGGGAAGGGAAGTGGAGGCGCCCCAGCCACACCCAGCCAGGATCAGCGCGCCCTGAGCAGTAGGAAGCGGGTGTCACTCCAAGCCACGGGGCTCCGCGCAGGGCTGCTGTGCTGCGTGAGCCGTGACCCCCATTCTGGCCATGAGAACGCTGAGGCACAGAGAGGTTAACCAGCCTGCCCAGGTCACACAGCCAGCAGGGTCACCCACCACGCACTCTGTGCCAGGCCACGTGCTAGGTGCTTTCACGCATTTGATGATCGTGGATCTTTACAATGACCTTGACAAGCAGGTAGTTGAGGCCCATTCTGCAGAGAAGGCAATTGAACATCTAAGTTTTAGGGGCACACCCTGGGAAGGGTGTTCAGCCTTGAACATGGGTGCCCTGTGCCCTGACAGCCGGTGGCCATCTGCTAACAGCAAAGAAATAAAATGACTGACAACTTCCTGCTTCGAGGGACACTCAACCAGACTATGACACCGGCCGCGGGTGCCACGCTCTCACATCCACCACCCAACCCTGTGGCTTTCGCCTCCAACACTCTCTCTTGGCTCCACCCACTCCTTTCTGTGTGTGTAGATGCCCACCTGCCCACCTGGCCTTGAACTTCCACAGCCTGGCCCAAGCCCCCAACCATGTGCCCTCCTGGCATCCCCGCTGGCCCCTCCAACCCATCAACCACATGACAGCCACAGTGAATAAGAAAGGCATTCCAATGACACCCCACCCCCGCGAGAGTGGGGAGAACCTCCAAGGGTCCCCACTGTTCTCAGAACAAGGGAAAGCCTGTGTCATCTGGGTCCAGCCGCCCCCTCTCCTTCCACTCGCCCCCATCACCCTCTTCTCGCACATAATCGACAGGTAGTCCCTGAGTCAGGCTGACCAGACGTTGTGTTTTCAATGGGACAGAAAACACCAGTCCTGTCCCGTTTCAAACGGTACGTAGGGTCAGCCTCGTCTCACTGCGATAAACACGAGTTGTCAGTAAGCTGACCCTACGATAGGACCGTTGTTTTCTGGCCTATTTTACACAGGACGTCTGGTCAGCCTACTTGAGTGCCAACTATGAGCTAGGCACAGTGCCTGGTGCTGGAGACACAGTTGTGAAAAGAAGCCAAGGCCCCGCCAGCCTTCCCAGGAAGTGCCACGTTCCGTCCAGCTGTGGGACCTTGAACTTGGAGTTCCAGCCGCTCGGAAGCCCTCCTCAGCGCCAGCCCTGATCCCAAGGCTTCGTGCTTCCGCACCTGCATCTGGACATCAGGCCACAGCACAGATCCCAGCGGGAATCCCACACTGGGACACGTGTGGGTGTTTAATGTCTAAATCACACACTGGACTCCAAGACGACGAGGGGGAAACTTGACCCATTTCTGCTTCACGCCACGTCCCCAGGGCCTTAGCCACAGCCACGCTCAATATAATGGAGTAGGCTATCACTGAGAGAGAAAGCAGCTCAGTTAACGATAAGACAGTCAAGTTTAAGTGCAGCTATGGCTTGAGAGGAGCAGGCAGAGTTCCCACGGCCTGAGGGACATGCAGAACCCCTATGCTGTCGGTTGCCATAGGAACGCCTCCAGGTCTGCTTGACCATGAGGGATACGATCCCACCGGATGCCAGAGCTGTGGCACCTGATTGCAGGGGACACCCTTGTAGGTGGCCTCATGATCCCAACCTCCTAGGGGTCACACTGTGTATAATCCCCACCCCTTGAGTGTGGGCAGGACCTGTGATTTGCTTTTAACAAATAAAACTCAGCAAATGTGAATACACTACATGAAGATCGCACCGTCCAGCTTGCTAAAGAGCCTCTCTCCCTCTCTCCCTCTCTCCCTCTCCCCCTTGCTGGCTGTGTTGGGGTGAGGAGGCCCCCATGGTGAGGAATGGAGGACAGCCCCTGACCGACACCCAGCACAGAACTGAGACTCTTGGTCTTACAGCCACAGGGGGTGGAACTGTGCCCAAGTGAGCCTCAGACGACACCCCTGTCCGCACAAGGCGGTTACACAGCAGCGCAACAGTAACGCCCCGAGCCCGCCGGCCATGCCCGCTTCTTTCTCACCCCAAAAGGGGCTGTGCTCATGGTGCTGCCATGACCAATCACCACAAACCAGATGGCCTAGAACCACAGACATTCATTGTCCTACCGTTCTGGATGTCAGAAGTCCAGCCTGAAGGTGTCGGCAAGGGCACACGTTCCTCACGGTCCTTAGGAAAGCACCCCTCCTTGCTTTTTCCTACCTTCTGGGGGCTCCCAGCTGCCCTAGGAGTCCTGGTTCGCGTCACTCTAGCCTTGACCCTCACGCAGCCCTTCCCTGTGTGTGTGTGTGTGTGTGTGTGTGTGTGTGTGGTCCTCAGATTAGGGCTCACCCCAATTCAGTGTGACCTCATCTTAACTAATTACATCTACAAAGACCTTATTTCCAACTAGGTCACACTCACAAGTACTGAGGCTTAGGACTTCAACATGTCATGGGGGGGAGGAGCACAATTCAACCCACAACAGATGCTGCCTGCACACCCAGAAAGCAGTATGTGGGTCTCCCTGCCAATGGCAGCCCTCTGGGAAATTACCCATTCACTCCGGTTCCCACCGCTTCCTGGTTCATCCATTCACCGCATAGTTACCCAGCACCCATGTGTGCTGCCACTGATGGAGAAACTCTGGGGACAGAGCCAAGAAGATCCCTGCTTTCATGGAGCCCCCATTCTGCTGGGGGGAGCAGTGACAGACAGTCAGTGCCAGCAAGTAAAGGAGCAATGTCCAATCACGGCAAATGGTATGAGTAAGGACGCAGCTTGGTGACAACAGTCACGGTGACCATGGTGTACCTAACAATGCTTACTCTGTGCCTGGCGTTGTTGCAAATGCTTATTGTGAATGTGCCCTCTTCATCCTTAACCACCACCCTATGACATAGCTGCTTCTTGACCTCGTTTTAAAGATGGGGAAACTAAGGCACGGAGAGGTCACATACAACTAAAGGCAGAACTGGGACTGGACCCCTGGCCGCTGAGTGGCAGGGACCCACTGTGAAGAAAACCAAGAGATGGAGAGAGGAGGACTTTGGATCTGGCGGACTTTGAGAGGGGACTTTTGAGTCCAGGCTTAAACGAAGAGTGGTGGGGTGGCTGCTATGGCCATGGCAAGATGCCCTTCAGTTGTGGAAGGGCTTCAGCCCCCCACCCAAGGTGGGAAGCTCAAAACATCCCAACACTAAGAAAGAAGGGCTCGGAGAGATCCGAGGGCCGCCTGGCCCCAGGGGTGCTGGAATGCACCCCAGTTTCCCTGCTGCACGGTCTCCATCCTAGAGCCTCCCCTCCCAGTGTGCACTCGGGCTGGGCCCACTGCCTGGGGTGATTAATAGGTTTAATTTATCATGAACTTCCATGGAGCCCAGCCAGGCCGGCGGCGCCTCTGGAGCGGTGCGTGAGTGATTAGTGGGAGGGCAGGAGCCCGTGCCTACTTATTCATATTCATTTCACACTGGGGACATTCCTCATTTGTTTGTTTTCCTCTGGTCTGGCTTTACCCACCTGGGCTTGGACGATCCAGGAGAGTGAGGAGAAAAAGGAGGAGAGATTGAGTCCAGCGGAGACAGAGGAGGACAGAGATGGGGAGCTGTGGGGACCATCTGTCCACCCTAGCAGCTGCCAGCACCTTATCCACCTGAATGTGGCCCGAGCACTGTGCTGAAGGCTGGGAGCCGGAGACCTGGGGGCTCTGGGGTCCCTGCCTTCAGAGGGCCCCCAGCATGCTGGGGGAGACAGTGCATTACTGATTTCTAAGCCAGGTCTACAGACCCGTGGTGCGTAGGGCAGTCTGGGCTCCAAAGCAAAAGCAGGGGTGCTCATTCTCATTCCTGGTGGGGGTTTCGGGAGCCAGGACCCCCAGGGACAGCCTGAAATTCAGGCAGCCCTTCTGCCCCAACAGAATGGGTGAGGACTCAGAGCAAGGCGGGAGGGGAGCAAAGGGGGTGGGGAGACGCTGTGGTTCTGCGGGCACGTATGTCCTGGCAGAGGGAGGCTTCACCCCTCCAAATATGAATACACACCCAGGCCCCGAGACAGTGCTCTGGGAAGAGTGCACCAGATGTTCAGACGGGGAGCCCCCCAACTGGTCCCCCAAAAGGTGAGGCTTCAAAAGTGTGCTGGGATGGGTGGTGCTTCCCTCTCACTCTTCCTGTAAGAAGGCCTTTTGTCCTACAATTCTGGGCTACAGAGGAGACGGCACCCTCTCTGCTAAATGAGGCACAGGAGCCCACGCAGGGGAGGTGGCAGTGAGCACCGTACCCAGGTCTGGCTGTGTGTCTACTTCTCCCAAAAGCTAGACTTACTGTGAGGGCCAGAGGGGCAGCAGGAGGGAGGCACGGGCCGGGGTCTCGGCCCTCCACAGAGATCACCCCAATAATCCGAAAGAAAAGATGGTCCCTATGAGTAGGCACAGAGCAGGGCAAACAGTGGCCATGGGCCAACCGTTTTTGCCATCTCGAGCTAGGGTCACCCCAATGACCCTTGGGTTAAATGTGAAAGGGATAAGGGATTAGGGAGTACAAGTTGGTAGACACAGAACCAAACACAGTATCGGGGAAACAGTCAATAATGTTGTAAAAACTAGGTACAGTGTCAGATGGGTACTAGACTTATCGGGAGGGGGGTCACTTCATAAATTACATAAATGCCCACCCACTGTGCAGTATACCCAAAAATAATACAAATAATATTGAATGTCAACATAATTTAATTTTAAAATACATACACGAAAGCTGTCCAGAAAATCTCCAGCCGTAAACGCCTCTAGTTTTGATATTACGTGACTGGGTACCTTCTGGACCGCCCTCGTGTGTAGCCACAGGGGATACAGTTGGATTGGAACAGCTGTGTGTGGTGGCAGGCGGGGAGCAGGCTTGTTGGGGTTACCACGTTGTGAGGTAACCCCGGGCCCCCAGCTCTCCCCTCCCCAGCGCCTGGCAACCACTGACCTACTTGCTGTCTCTATGGATGTGCGGGTGAGGGTCTCACAGGACCGGTCTCCTGCCTTTTCTGCTGGGGGCCGGCCTGTGCTCTGCAGTCAGAATGTCTGGCTGCACCCCAGCTCCAATCTTGCCCCTTGCGGCCTAACGGGCGGCATCCTCCTCTTGAGACGGGCCCGTCACTGTCCTTTCCCCACGGACTTGCAGGAGGGTCACACAAGTCACCACCCACCCATCAGAGCTCAGGAGACCGGAGCCTGTGCGTTTGCTCTGGGGCGTGCGCCCGATTTGCTCGCTGGAGGTGGGGGGCTGCACAGGGCAGGAACAGATAGGACGCGGGGGTTCCACAGAGAGAAAAGGGGGCCCAACCCAGAGTCTGCTCAGCCAGGGGGAGCGTTGCAGGACGGCAAGTCCGGGCCAGCTGTGGCTATCACGGTCAGGACCATTCGGCCTGAAGACCAGAGCTGAGGGCGTCCTCGTTACCCAGGAGCCAGGAACAGGCTGGACAGGCGCTTCCCAGCAGAGGCGGAGGCCGCCGGCAGCTGCGGGGCTGCCCGCCGTGGGCTCCAGGGCCCGGGCAGGGGTGCGAATAACCTGGTTACCGGCTCCCGGGAGGTGGCGGGTCTTGGCAGAGCCACGAATTGAGTTTGAAATGAGTAATCCGGAGCCAAGCCGCTTGTGCTGGAGCCAGAGGCCTGTTGGCAGGGTTTCCCCCCCACCACATGCTCTGGGTTTGGGGAGGGGGCTGGGACGACAGCCCCAAACCAGCCCCAGAGGTCATGAGTAAGCCAGCTTCTCCCCGCGAAGAAGGAAGGCGGTCAGTTCTGTGAGCTGCCCAGAGCAGGGAAATTGTAGGGACAGAGTCCATTGTGGTTAGTACGAATCTGCATGACAATACCGATCGGACTCCCATTCGCGGAGG